>SMSQ01021038.1:3630-18070 GCA_019453375.1 Ctenoplectra terminalis
CGTTTTAATGTTGCCTCTTTGATATTTGTAAGATGTTTGCTGTTTGAAAGTTAGTTTTATATTTTATATTTGAAAATTAATAGTTTATGAGGACTTCAATTTTCGAGGGTTCAGAGTAGTCAGAGAATGGAAGGTTTGATAGGTATGACATTCATATTTGAGCGGTGGTTGAATTTTTGCGATGATTCCAGGGATATGGTATTTTATTAAATATAATAAGATGGAGCTGAATATTATTTTTTAGCTTCAAACTGTATTATTACAGCTAATAAAAAATTGGTCCATTGAATATTATTTTTTAGCTTCAGTCAAACTGTATTATTACAGCTAACAAAAATTGCTCCATTGAATATTTCCAAAGCTATAAAAAAAAGAGAAAAATTTTTCCGAATAAAATTTATTTGATATTGGTACTATTATACGGTCTTAATTCACTTACAAAAATTATTATCTCACTTCTATCATTTTTAAAATAAGGTGCTAATTTTTATTACTCTCTGTATACGGTCGGTAATCCGAGTCTTAGAGAACTTAACCCTTTTACTCCAAAAAAAAAGCGTATATACATATACACACTATCTAAGAGCAGAAATTAGAGCCAGTCTACCTTCTTCCTAAAAATTAGCGCAGCAATCAAAGTGTTAACGTCGAAACCCACCCCTAAATTGTTCCAACCGGTCTGATGATCGTTCGAAACCTCGTGTGTCTCACAAAAGTCGTACCCATATTTCCTCTTACAAAACTGGTACAACATCCGTGCACATATTCGGTCGTATAAAAATGTAAACGAATCCGTGGAGTGTTAAATTATTGTAATTTATCTCGTCTGAACGGTAGCGGCGCGCGGCGAGCCTTGTGGCACGACACGAAAATCACTTTCTGTGACGTACAATTACGTGCAAATAACGCGGCCGGATCAGAATTCGTTGCACCCGCGACGGATGGGGGAACGTGCAAAATATTACGTCGGGATCCGTCGTAATCGCTTAAGTGGTTAATTATGGTGCTTCGAGGAAGGCTAGAGGAGGCTGAGGTGGGATTAATCTTGGCATCAATTACTTCACTCCGGACCCCATCCTTTCTTTTTCGAATTTTTTTTTTTCCTCCTTTTTTCCTTTTCTTTTTTCTTATTTTATTTTTTCGCTCGCTGAAACTAGTTTTCCGCCGGAGGAGGCTCACGTTTCTGAATGGTGCGTGACGCGTCAGATATTTTTTTTCCCATTCATTAGACGTGGTTGTTGCTCGCAATATCTTCCTCTATCGAAGGTCTGCGCGTATTTTTGCACACTCGTTAAGACGAGTTTTATGCCGCAAACGATCGTTCGTTGAACTCTCCCCGGTTGCTTGGATATTTTCAAAAATATGCGTCCCCGTTTCTCGCATTGAATTCATTTGCTGTTTATCGTTATTCTTCTCGGTTTGCCCCGAAGAATCGGGAAGGTCCAAATTTTTGGCTATAATTTCGAACCGTTGCGTGCTGTGGCCAGGTTCGAGGTACACTAACGATGTGTATCGGTATAATAGCAGAAAATGCAAAGAAGGATTTGCTCGTGTTTCGCCTTCTCTCTTTCATACGGTTTCGCGCTATTCTTTCTTTCCTTCTCGCAACTCGGTGGGTGCGTGCTACCGATTCTCCAGTAATTTCGAAATGCACGAACGCGTTTAAAATTGCGTCTTTCGGCGGTGCGTGGATCGACACGGTAACTATGCCTTGAAAATTATTACACACAAATAAAAACGACGCGAGCGTTGGTACCCGCGTTACTTGGAATTTTAAACATCTTAATATTCGGCATGAAATTGCAAGCCTCTCGCAAATGGAATTTTTTAGAATATTTTACAATTTTTTTCTCTTCGTTTTCTTTTTCTTTCTTTTTCTTTAATTAAAATTGTAAATCGGTGAATTACACTTTGCAGATTTTTCGCGATCAAATTTCTGTTACCTCTTGCCGCATAAAAAATACTTGGTTCTCTAAGTATTGATGACAAAATTACGCGTGTCTGTCTGAAACGATAAAGTTGAAATAAAAAATGAGAACGCGAAGGGATATGAAAAAAGGTTAAATACATTCATGTTTGATAAATACAATTTCCGTCAGAATTTTATGCAATTTTTTTTAATTACAATTCACACGACAAGTTAATACGATATACCAACACGATTGAAACAGCGGAACGTTTCATTTTAAATTTATTTGCAGCTGGAATTTTTAGATATTTTACCATTTTTATGATCCCTTCCTCGCAGTCACTGTTGTCGTTTCAACGGATCAACGAAATTCCTGGTAAAAAGTTTAATCACGCGTGCGTTTTTCACGAATATAAAATCTTCACAAATTTTTATACATTTTATTTATTTATTTATTTTTTTCTTTTCACCGCGATTCGCGTTCCGAGCAGGATACTGACTCGACGAACGTTGTTTCGATCCGGGATTACGCAGATCTGCCCGATTTCTTGGCTCGTTGCTCATTCGGTGTAACAGACCTAACCACTGCTAATTATCAGGCATGCCTCGTTGGTCATAACAATGACTGTGTATATTTATACGGTGCATTATCGCTGAACGTAACGCGAGCTGTCGTCGAAATCGAGCGGTATCGTGGGAGAAAATCGTTATCGAACGTAGCCAAGAGTTACGAAAGAGCTTTGCACGAGAGTAAATTCCGCGAGTCGCATTATCTTGCGTCAATTGTATGAGTAAAAACAAATATTGGTGTGTTACATCCACGATTGGCAAATATCCGATGATGAATTTCCCGAATTTGCATACGCAGAGAATGTCGAGTTGTACTTGAAACAAAAAAAAAAAAATATTTATCATCCTGGATCGAGTAAAATGGTGATTCTTAATTTTTATCCCGTAATCGTATATGTAAACGAATCGGAGATGATTTTTCAATAGATTTGGAATTAATATGAATTTTATAGAAATTTAATGGCGACTATTTTTTTTTTTTTTTTTTTTTTTTATAAGGTTTATAAAGAGTTTGGTTATTTCCATACTAGAATAATATTTACGTTGCTGCAATAGGGTCTTGCAAATAAAGCTTTATACGACACGTGCGTAAAGTTTTATCTCTCATTCTTCGTTGCCTTGTTGCGGGACGCAGATAAAAGGCATGGCTGATTGTTCACGCGTTACTCTACATGCAGATAAATGGCAATGACTTACACGTATTTGCAGCTACGGTTTTTGCTTTGCTATAGTACAAATAAATGCCAGTGACTTACGTATGCACGCAGTCGCGTTATTTCATTATTGTATTATAAAATATTATAACTTTTACACGCTGTTCTGTGCGAGAAATGGCGCTAACTTAAGAAAGCTTATAGCTACATTGTTCTTTTATCATGCTTAAATACTTACGTATTATACAAATATATAACGCGAATTTATAAACATTTGCAGCTATTAAAACGCTCCAAAATACAATGTAATTATAGTACATTAACAAATGGCAACAATTTATAAATATTTCCAGCTATGCTATTTTTTTCTCACGCTCCAAGATCCTAAAATGCAAATAAGTTACAACTGCATTATTTCTTCACCGCATCATTATATCTCAAAATACTTCAGCTTCTCTTATTCTTACCGATTATTCGTAAAGAACAGTTCATATTCCATGATTTTGCAACGGTCCAATTAAAAAGATACATGAAAAAGACAAATAAAAAAAAACAAATAAAAAAAAAAGAAAAAGAAAAATGCATTCAAATTAAAAAATAAAACACGAGTGTCGCGTTGGTAACGTGTTTGAAACGGGTTCTCCATTTCCCCGATTTTCCGTCGGTTTCGACTCGAGTCGCAGCCGTTTCTCCGGTGCTCGCAAAAGCGCGTTCGCCGCCGCGATATACACTTTGTCGCTACTTGGAAACTGCCTCCGCCTCCGGATTGCACCTCGCCGCGAATATCGTATGCAAGCCGGTTGCGTGCATTAAAACGGTACAGCATGAACGAGCGACGAAGAAGAGACAGAGCGCGAAAGTGTGAACAGAGAGGAGGAGGATGATGGTGGGAAAGAGAAGGAACAAGGGGGGGGGGAGAACCATAAACGATGTGTCTCGTTGTGCGAAGTAATTGACGAGTTCGCGTGTAGGCGGTTGGGCGCCTAGATCGCCTCGAGCGTACCGTAGGCTTATCCTCAGAGACGAAAAACGAAACGAAACGAGACGAAACGAGCAGCCCTGATACCAACCGAGGAGCCGAGAGGCGGAAAGGGCAGAGGAGGAGGTGGGTTCGCGCGGGTCGACACATAACACGCTTGCACACGCTTGTACACTCTTACACGTACACACACACATATATATATATACACATACATAGGCGGCGAGAGGAGAGAAAACGAGACGAGAGAGAAAGAGATGGTCAGAAATTGACAGAAGAGTTGGTTAGTCAGGAAGAGAAAGATAGGAGGACAGAAATTGAGAGTGTGGGTTAGAGTCATCGTGTGCCAGAACGAGAGGTGAACATGTGCACGATAGAGAATTAGCGAGCGAACAGGGATAAGAGCGAAAGAGACGAAGAGAAGAAGGGTGAAGAGGAAAGAGCCGCTGCTGCATCACCCTGAACTTGCCCGAATACCTTCCCTCCGAACCTTACGGTGTGTATCCGCTCACCAATGCACATGGCACCCAAGCGAGTTCTCTCTCCTCTCTCTCTCCTCTTTCTTTTTCTCTCCTACTCTCCTCTTCACGCCTCTCTCCTGTCCCTCTCTTCGTTTCTCAATCCCTCTCTCTCCGTCCAACGTTCGTTCGCTCGAATCTCGCTCGCCCTTTCAGTCTGCTTCCTTTTCTCTTCTTACTTCGCCTCCTCTCGGAGTTAACCCACCCATTTCTTACGCTCTGCACCGTATACCGGGTGTCGGAGTAATATCCGAGGATATAGATAGCACGCCAGGGCAACGGGACGGGCAGGAACTTCCGGTGCAGCGTCGAGGAGACGCGGAGTTGTTGGCGGTACCGGGTCTCTATCGGGTCGTTCGCTGTTGGAGAAGGAAGAGAGGGATGTTGAATGATCTCTGATTTAACGTTGCTACCGGGAATTTGTTCGGAATGGACTCGTCATTGGGTTTTCTAGTATTCTTCCCTGAGAAATTGAAAAGAACCTTTTTTTTTCCATTTTTAACGAGCTAGGTGGAGTTTGAGGAACTCTGTGAAACTTCCAAAAATGTTCTCTTGTCGACAATATTTTTGCGACACTACCTGTATCGATGCATCTTTCAAAATGGAATCTTTACAAAAATAATGTAAAAATTTAAGATGTATCGGTCCCAACTTCACCCTCCATTAATGGTGCATACCTAGGGACAGAAGAATTTAATTTTAATCATCTTGCACCGCAACTCTGAGTCGATTAGGAAAGCTTGCGTACCGGGTAGAAACGATCCGCCATATAACAGTATATACAAAGTCCATAAATCGGAATGATTCTTTCTCCGAATACTCGGATAAAACAAACAAACAGAAGGAAATGGGAGCCGATGCACCGGTCTATCTACACAAAACATATACCATTTCCAAGTCAAACAGCAGCCCCGTACCTCGAACCTCGTCCCGAAGATCACGGTGAGATTTTTGCGTTCCTTTGTGACGGAAGAATCGTTTGGACACCCGGTAGATGAATACAGACACACCGACTACAGTCAGCATTATACACCTACCCTGACTCGCCTCTACCTACCTACCTGCTCGCTAACGAGCCTACCTGCCGGACTTCTTGCATTCGAAGAGGTTGTCCAAGAAGAGAGGGCCCCATCCCTGTCCGGAGATCGACCCATCCCCCGTGAGTTCGGCAACTACACCCCGCGGTGGTGCTTGCACCTTCCTTTATAAACGGTTAAACAAATTTCCCTGTGAAACGGCTTTCCTAGAAAACGGGCCCAGACTGAGGGAAAAGAGAGGAATGGAGGAAGGGCGGGAAGAAACGGAGACTCGGGGTCCAGAAAATATATTTGCTCTTACCTAGCGTGTTCATGGGATCGTGTGCGAGATCTAGGGGGGACTTATAAAAATTTTATAGCGGAGCATAAATTCGATTTATCGGCGTCCAGCGTTTTCGATGCTTTTGTATCTTCGCTATTATTTATTTATTTTTATTTTTATTTATTTTTTTTTTTTTTTTTTTCTTTTTTTGTTTTTTTGCTGTGCTTTTTTGGTCGACAATGGTGCACTAGTCGCTCGAAACATATGGTGCTTTCGATTCTTTATTTTTCATGGTTCTGGATATTATTCAGGACTCGTAGTTTTGGATATTGAACGAAACTGTGTTCGAGTTTGTTAGGACAGGGGAGTCTTTTGATGTTTGTCGAATCAGTAGGATTATTAATATTTTATGTCGAGATCATGATCCAGGTTGCCACTCGTTGAGAACTGACTCAGATCGGATCGGTGAGAATTTTTTTAATTTGTAAGGATACGGAGAGCTTATTGATTGCCGAGGAGCGAACGTAAGATGTAATTGATAATTATACGAAAGAAAAACGACGAATTGATTTATAGTTACGCATCGCAGAGAGCCTATTTAGGCTTCCAGTAGACCTTTAGCAGCTGAATTTTAGCCAGGATCGATAAATATGAACTCCTGTTCGTGTTTTCTCGGTACCGTTTCCGGCGGTTGAAGTTCCGGTCCCTGACCTGCGACACGTGCTGGCCACGTGGATCCTTTGATTCGCGTGTCACATTGCGTGACAACGATAAAGACAGTACTTCGTTAACATAGATAACTTGCCACTTCCATAAAATAGGGTAAGCAGATGGTCAGATTCGTTAATTACAATTCTTTCCTTTTCCCTGTTTTTTAAATAAAAACTAAATAAGATTGAAACAAAATATCCAACTCGGTGCAAATAAGCAGTTCAAATTTCTTAAAGTTCCTTCGTTTCCCCTGTTACATTAAAACTAAAAAATATTGAAACCAAACAAGCTCAGTCTAGTTCAGCAGATACGCAAACTTTGATAATTATAATTCTTTCACTCCCCCCGTTTCTTGTATCAAAACCAAAAAAAGATCGGAACGGAATACGAAGCTCGGTTTCGCGACCGAAAAGAAGAAAAAAGTAACCATTGAAATCACAACCGAATTCATACGATCTCACCTACATCGAGAAGCAGTCGGTCAACAGACTTATCTCGGTGGCCAGAGTGCGTCGACAAACATGTTGAACATTCGCGTTCCGCGATAAGGACACCGCGATACCGCATGGACAAACATTTCCGTCGTCGCGAAGGAGCGAGCCACGGGTCCGCTCGACGAGCCGAGCCTCCGCGCCGTGGAATCCTTGCAATCGCCGCGGATCGCCGTGGAAATTCGAATGAGACGTCGCAGGTAACGCTAATCCGCGCGTAGAGGCGAGCTCGCGCTGTAATCGCGTGATCCAATCAACGCTGATAACAAGATAAGCCCCGGCCACGTTCGCACGACGCGCACCTTCTCGGTATCACCGGTCGATCTTCTCGCTTTGGATCGTATCTTTGCCCGCTGGGGTCACGTACGGACGTGATTTTCCCCAACAGCGTCGGATTTATCGACGTCCTCGCCTCCCTTCGGTCGTTCGCCAAGTTTCGCAATCTTGGAGATCTCGCGACGTTTCCACGCGATTTTATCTTTTCCCGCGGATAGCTCGGTGGATGGAAACGGAGAAGAAAAAGGGGCAGCGTGCGTGTACGCGAGAAGTCTCGGCTGCTTTCACGCGAGAGAAACCGAAGATGGTCGTTTAACAGCGCGAGCGCGAGTGTTATCGCGCAACGACGCGCGGCACGCGCGGTGTTTACACGGGAACGGTGTTCCTTGTCAAGATTAATAATAGCCGGAATTGAATAACTTATTACGAGCGTGCGAGGCTGCCGTCGCGCGACTAGTTGCATCACGGATAAACATTAACGCTATTCAAAGGATGGGATTCATTCATTGTGTACACACCGTGCCGGCGACCGCGTTTCCTGGTTCGCCGGAGCACGTGGCTTTTGGTGTGAGTATGGTTGGTTGGTTGGTTGTGTTACGGGATGTTAGGTCGAGACGAGGAACGCCTTGGTTGAGCGATAGATCGTTGGGTGGGTGGTAATCCATTGATTAAAAAAAAATATATTTAGGGTTGTAGAGAAATTTGGAATTGTGTCACGATAGTTGTGGTATTGTAGCACTTTGATGAATGAATTTTGTGTTTCGTTTGCGTAGTTTTTCACGAGAGTTTCGATTACGAGTCACGGTGCTTGTACTTATCTTAATATACTAATGTTTAGTTTGTTTCAAATGCGATTCCACTTGTTTAATTTGAATTTTATGAA
Organism: Ctenoplectra terminalis; assembly: GCA_019453375.1. Classification (NCBI taxonomy): domain Eukaryota; kingdom Metazoa; phylum Arthropoda; class Insecta; order Hymenoptera; family Apidae; genus Ctenoplectra; species Ctenoplectra terminalis. The sequence goes on from SMSQ01021038.1 coordinate 11,920, forward strand.
TGGATAATTAAGCAATTCGTGGTCTTTCGTTCGCGATATTAATTCGATGATCCGAGATTCGATAATTGGTGGAAGTTTCGTCAAAAGTTGGGTATTCTCGGACTTGTTATTCTCAATTTGTCTTAATTACCGGCAATCAAAGACAGATCGAGTCTTTAAAAATAAATTGTAGCGAAGAAGTTTAACGATGTCGTTGTGCAACTGCAAAAAAATGACGACAACAATGATAGAAACGAAGGAATTGAATGGTATAATGCCTGGCTCGTTTGCTATTTAACGACAGCCTCGACTCCGGGCCGAGTATTTTTCTCTGCTCGCTCGCGACGGTCGCGTCTGTCCTTAAGACGAAAATTAATTAATAAAACTGTCCTTACCGCGTCCTATAAAACGGTATGGAAAATTAGTAACTCCATTTAGCCGCGGTATCGCCGGGGCTTACTTTAATCGCAATAAATTGAAATCGTTATAAAGAGGAAGAACGGATTCCCGACTATAAACGTGGTTCGTCGTAAAATTTCGTTCAGCGAGGCGCGTGACCACTCTCTTACGCTTTTATAATATCGCCGATCGTCTAATTGCCGCTTATAGTACCCTAATAAACGTATTAACGTTACGACGCGTGTTTTTATTCAACGTGTAGAATAGGTATAAAAGAAAAATAATAAAAAAAGAAAAGAAAAAAAAAAGAAGGAACGAACAAGAGAAAAGAAGAGGGGGGAGGGAGAAAAAAGGAAGAAATCGCGCCACCGCGAAAGAACGAAAAAGCAAAAGGCGCGTATGATAATAAGGCATGCCCACCAAAAATACCGGTTTCCCTCTTGGGCCCGTGGTTACGATTCAGGTTTGTCCTGCCTGTTTCCGAGACTCTGTCGAAACGATTTTCGTCAAACAAAGTCGCTCGACCGTACGGCTCTCCAGTCAATTAACGCCAGAAGACCGTCGTCGACCTGTTGTCTTGGGAGAAAGAGAGAGAAAGGGAGAAGGAACGGCTTCACCGTGCTTCTCCCGAGAAACAAGAAATTTCTAAGGACCGATCGAGCGAGAGCAAAAAGCCTCGGCTACGGGAAGAAGAGGGAACGCCCGCGTTCTGATCAATCCTCGACCGCTAATTACACCATTTCCGTCGGTTCACGAGCGATTCACGAAACGGTTCACGAAACGGTTCACGAACGGCTTGCGAACTGTTCGCGAGTGCAACAGCCAATGGCCAGCAACCGCTAAATTTGACTGAGATTCCCTCGAGAACTGTGGAGTGCTTACCGATTGAAAAGAACACCAAGAACTTGCCCAAAGTTTCTCGAAGGACGATGAAACGAGCGCCAAAAGAGGTCGGTACCAAAATGGCCGGCGCGAGGTCGAGGAACGGAAAGAACGACGCGGAGATTGAAAAACGGAGAGCGCGAAAGGGGGATGAAGGGAACGTGGTCGAAAACAAGAGGGACAGAGCTTTGGCGAACGAGAGGTGGATGAGGAGGTGGAGGCAGTTAAAGAGCGAGAGGAGAAAGCTGGCAGAGAATCAGCGAGCATGGAACGAAGCGCGAACGAACGAGGGAAGGAAAGGAAGGAATGGAACGAGGGAACCGAGAACTGGAGATACATCGGGGTCCAGGGAAGAGAGAGGGAGAGACAGAAGGGAGAAGCATGGAGTAACGAGAAAGGAATAAAGAAGGAGGACGGGGAACGAGGCACAGAGAGAAGGGAGCAGCACGACCGTCCGCTGAACGAAGGTTAGCAATCTGCGTAGTGTTTTACGACAACTATAAATATGGCTGTAAAGCTCTTTGTTTAGAGCAGCTAGTCTCCGGCTTTCGAAACTCTGCCCTTCTGCTGGCAGCACGGCCATTTAGACGTCGACCGTGTAACCGATTCTTTCGTTCCAACTTAGAGTTACTCCTGAGGGATCGAACTTTTCGATACTCCCTTTCGACTCTAACCGTATGCGCTGAGATCATGACACGGAAACTCTTTTTCGATCAAGAAGATACGCATTTGCTCGTTCACAATGCTCGAGCGATCGTTTAGGCATCGTTCGTGTAACCGATTCTTTCGTTCGAACTTGGAACTGCTCCCGAGGAATCGATCTTTTCAATTCTCTCTCTCTCTCTCTCTCTCTATTTCGACTCTGACCATAAGCGCAAAGATCGTGGTACTGAAACTGTTTTTCAATCAAGAAGATACGTGTACGTACATCGACAATGCGTGACCGATCGGTTCGCAGTGAGNGAGGGAGAAAAAAGGAAGAAATCGCGCCACCGCGAAAGAACGAAAAAGCAAAAGGCGCGTATGATAATAAGGCATGCCCACCAAAAATACCGGTTTCCCTCTTGAGCCCGTGGTTACGATTCAGGTTTGTCCTGCCTGTTTCCGAGACTCTGTCGAAACGATTTTCGTCAAACAAAGTCGCTCGACCGTACGGCTCTCCAGTCAATTAACGCCAGAAGACCGTCGTCGACCTGTTGTCTTGGGAGAAAGAGAGAGAAAGGGAGAAGGAACGGCTTCACCGTGCTTCTCCCGAGAAACAAGAAATTTCTAAGGACCGATCGAGCGAGAGCAAAAAGCCTCGGCTACGGGAAGAAGAGGGAACGCCCGCGTTCTGATCAATCCTCGACCGCTAATTACACCATTTCCGTCGGTTCACGAGCGATTCACGAAACGGTTCACGAAACGGTTCACGAACGGCTTGCGAACTGTTCGCGAGTGCAACAGCCAATGGCCAGCAACCGCTAAATTTGACTGAGATTCCCTCGAGAACTGTGGAGTGCTTACCGATTGAAAAGAACACCAAGAACTTGCCCAAAGTTTCTCGAAGGACGATGAAACGAGCGCCAAAAGAGGTCGGTACCAAAATGGCCGGCGCGAGGTCGAGGAACGGAAAGAACGACGCGGAGATTGAAAAACGGAGAGCGCGAAAGGGGGATGAAGGGAACGTGGTCGAAAACAAGAGGGACAGAGCTTTGGCGAACGAGAGGTGGATGAGGAGGTGGAGGCAGTTAAAGAGCGAGAGGAGAAAGCTGGCAGAGAATCAGCGAGCATGGAACGAAGCGCGAACGAACGAGGGAAGGAAAGGAAGGAATGGAACGAGGGAACCGAGAACTGGAGATACATCGGGGTCCAGGGAAGAGAGAGGGAGAGACAGAAGGGAGAAGCATGGAGTAACGAGAAAGGAATAAAGAAGGAGGACGGGGAACGAGGCACAGAGAGAAGGGAGCAGCACGACCGTCCGCTGAACGAAGGTTAGCAATCTGCGTAGTGTTTTACGACAACTATAAATATGGCTGTAAAGCTCTTTGTTTAGAGCAGCTAGTCTCCGGCTTTCGAAACTCTGCCCTTCTGCTGGCAGCACGGCCATTTAGACGTCGACCGTGTAACCGATTCTTTCGTTCCAACTTAGAGTTACTCCTGAGGGATCGAACTTTTCGATACTCCCTTTCGACTCTAACCGTATGCGCTGAGATCATGACACGGAAACTCTTTTTCGATCAAGAAGATACGCATTTGCTCGTTCACAATGCTCGAGCGATCGTTTAGGCATCGTTCGTGTAACCGATTCTTTCGTTCGAACTTGGAACTGCTCCCGAGGAATCGATCTTTTCAATTCTCTCTCTCTCTCTCTCTCTCTATTTCGACTCTGACCATAAGCGCAAAGATCGTGGTACTGAAACTGTTTTTCAATCAAGAAGATACGTGTACGTACATCGACAATGCGTGACCGATCGGTTCGCAGTGAGACGGCCGCGTTTACACGTGAAAATTATCGACGACTCCGCATCGGTCCATCAAAAAGGAGGAAAAGAAACCGCTTCGTCCAGTGGCATCTGCTAACCATATGCTAAAATGACTGAGCCCGGATAACACCCTGTCACGCTAATGTCAGGTTAAGCGGCAGGAATGATTTACAAGCGGCGAGTCGGAGCGAACCGGCAACGTTACACCGTGTGCAGACCGCTTTCGGTACGCTCTCGCACACCGTGCCGCGATACTCGTTACAACAACGTTATTGCTCGGGCGCAATTAACGTCCGCTAGATACGCCGCGTCGATAGGTTAAACGCGCGAGACACGTCGCGTGGACTTGCTCTCTCGTTTCCTCTTTCGCTTTCGACGCGTTAAAATAATTTATGCCTTCCCGACACTGGCTTCCGGATGTATTCGTTACGCTCGAAACGCGAAGTCTGCTTGATTCGCGAGATCATTTGTCGAAGCTAGTTAATTTGCTCCATTTCTGAAGCGGTATATCTTTTCGAACGTGTGTGTGTGTTTCATGGGTGGTATTCTTGGTTGTCCGTAGCAATTGGTTCCTCTTCGATTGTTTCTTCGTTGGTGGCTGGTATCTCGAGCACGATACCGCTGCTTGTGTACGCTTTAGTGTCTCGACGTGAATCATTTCGGTGCGCTTGTTGATAAGAGTAGTATTCGTTGGAGATAAGCGAGCAAACGGGGTTACAAGCAGTAAGTCGATTAGCTCTGTGGAGCATCGATTGTTCTTGGTTTCATTATTATTTTCGCGTACTCCTTCTAGAATTCAGACTTTCAAATTTCACCCCAATTCAAGGGTGAATTTCACTCTATCTAGGATAATTTCTAATTTTTTTTTTAGGGTGATAGGTCTCGATCTCGTATAGGCTATCAAATGTTCCGAATATTGTAAATCTGAGTTTAGCAAATATACTTTTTTTAATTTATATGACGATTACATTTAAAGCAGGTCATCATCCCATAACCTGTTCTATGGTAATTCCGAGTGAGAAGACTTATCTTGTATAAGCCATGAAAAAAATATATTTCCTAAAGTAAATACACGTGGATTTATAATGTTTAGTAATATACTGAACTATTATAAATCTAAAGTAAATACACGTAGATTTATAATGTTCGGTATATTACTAAACATTATAAATCCACGTCTATTTACTTTAAAAAATATCTTTTTTTACTTTAGATGACAATCAAATCTAAAGCGCGCCATCATCCCTTACCCTATTAGGTTCCGATCGATTTTTGAGTTTCTATCGCGAGATATCGTTTAAATCGTGCTCCTAAAAGATCGTCAACCATTGAAACTCTGTAAATCACCAGTGAAAGGACAGGAAATAGCGGAATGGTATAATAAATGGGATCGGTGAGGGATGGGCGCGCGAAAAAGGTGATACGGCGCGGATACAAAGGCGGGGTTCGCGAAGGGGTTGGAGGAGGGCTGATCAATCTGATCCTCTGCCATGCGGCGGTGAGTTAACTAGGACTAAATAAGGTAGCCGCTCGCTCTCGGTAAATAATTGTATCTCGTAAAGCGACTAGGTAACTGAGGATTTATATGGGCGTAGCCGACGGGGCCGACACTTGCTACTTCGATACACGACGGCGCACAGCGGTCGCCACTCTTCCCTCTCGTTCCTCTCCTTCGCAAGCCGCCACCACCACCTTCTCCTCCTTGTCTTTTTCCTTTCCTTCGGTCGAACATAACCTGCGAGCACCACGGTGTGCACACGTGGCACAAGGTGGTGGCCGTCGAAGGGGACGGTCCCTGTCTGGTCAACGTTGTATCAAAGGCTTAACTTCGGTCGTGCAAATTGACCAGCGATAACTGGGCCAACAACTAATTATATTCGCGAGATTTTATCGTTTCCTTGGCAGCCGATGGTTTTCTTTTTTTTTGTCAGGGGACGCATTGCGTCGCGGTTCCATTTTATTCCGATGGTATCTTATTTTGTTTTTTTTCTTCTGTGACTTTGTTAGGTGATTTGTGTACCGTTGAAAATGTTGGGAGAAAAATGAGTTGTCTCGATATCGTTGGTATTATGTACTGATTAGTTCGTTCAAAGGATATTACGTTTTCTATTATGTAGAAATACTTTAATCGAGCTGTAGGGGGATATTAGTAAAAGAATTTTGATTTGAAGCAATTTTTTGTATTCGTTATAGATTTATTTCTATTTGACGTAACGTTGATTCGCCAAAAATTTGAAAGTTTCTCAAATAATCCATTTTGGGTTCAAGTTCTTGTTCTCAAGAAGGAGCATGTTTGTTCGTCACGATTATTGGTCAGAAAATCGTTTTCCTTGTCACAAAATTCCCCATCGATGTATTTTAATGAGATTAAAAAGTTTCCGCGATGCGGATCGCTGCACCCTTTACTCCCACGCGGTCGGTTGCAG
>SMSQ01021038.1:18748-84487 GCA_019453375.1 Ctenoplectra terminalis
AAAAAAAAAAGTAGCTCACGCGGGGAAAAAGAAAAGCCTCCCCGATCGTTGATCAACGATCTGGGAAATTAATTATCGTGCACGAAGGAGCCTCCCGGAGATTATTAGTCACGGCTTGTCCGCCGAGTTCACGCCGCCACGAAAGTCCTTTTGCGTGCCTGTCGCTCTCTTTCTCTGTCTACCTTTTTCCTTTTTCCCCGTTGAACCGATGAGTTCACGCTCGTGGATTTGCTAATCTTATCTGCGCCAAGATATCGTCGAGCCGTTCGGTAAAAAGCGTCGGGCCCAGGGACAATTCGTTGCTGTTACGAACGTTTAATTTATTCAATGGAAACCCTTTTCCGAGTAGATGGAGCGGTCTAGCGGAAGTCACGCGTGCACGTGTCCCGTGCCACGCGTGACCATCCTCTTTTCTAGCTTCTATGCCTCCCAATTGCGACTCGGTTGTCTTTTGAGCAGCGTACGAACCTGCGATTATAAAATCCTTCGTGGAATAATGGCAGTCTCGATACTATCTTGGAATAAAATTTTTAGCAACTCTACGCAATTATTTCTTCAAATAATTCGTCTTTATCGTCCGCAAACCGTAACTGAAAGGCTATCTGTTACAAAGTTTACGAATTTTCAATGGGAAAAATATAAACGCGGTCGTCACTCTAGCTCGAGAACTCGTTGTTTGCAAAGCGCCACTATCTCTCGGTGATCAAACGCGAATGGTTGAAATACCATCGAAAATTCCTCTCGGGTGCGTTTATTTACATGCATCGAGTAACGGAACACGCGTACTCTCATCCTCGAGAAGAATCGGCCTGGTCCCGAGGACTGCTTCTCGAAACTGGTTAATTCTAATACGCCCATTCCTGAACGGTGCGCAAGCGATCCGGTGCCTGGTGCGATGGCACCAGGCGAGAGGAGTCTCGCGGCGGTCGTATAGAAGATCACGCCCCTAATTTGGGACTTTATCGTCTTGTTATCCTTGCATCTTACGATGCTGACGACCGAGCTCTCGGTGTCCCGGTGTCACTGTGCTCGCCACCTTTTCGTCGATGGTCAGAGTCTCGCTTCGGGCCCGAGAATGCACCGATATGGCGTACGACGACTTGGACGTGCGCGTACGAGAGTAACAAAGAGACGTAGAAAAGGAGGGAACGAGGGAATGAGAAAAAGAGAGGACTCGAGAGGGAAGAGGACACGGGAGAGCAGCGAAACGGACGAAGAAGGAAAAGAAGCAGAAAAAGAGAGACAGAGAGGAAGGTATATATAGTGGTGGTAGGAGTGGGTGCCCGTGTGTCTCCTTGCCCCCTCTACGTGGCCGTTCGGACCCAGTGGGGCCCCCCTCCCCTCGTCCCTCCTTTTCCTCGGGCAGCCCGAGGCCAAGAACGCAGGGCCGTAGGCCCCAACCTCGGTACCGTCGGCTACTCGTAGCTTTTGCGGCGTTGCCGAGTCCTCCTTCGATCACTCGTGGCTCCTCGCACTCTCGTTTCGACGAGAGGGGCCCCGGTTTCGCATAAATTACCGCTCTGCGTGACCGTACGAGAGCCGTTTCGACGTGTCACGTATTATACACACATGTGTGCCCGTTTCCAGCGCGGGAGAATTGATTTTAAAGGACCGAGAAGAGAGAGGGATTCCTTGCACACGATTACAGTGGCTATTACAGTGGACGTTTCCCTCTCGCTCATCTCTTTCTCTATCTCGGTGGTTGTCGAAGCGACACAGCACCCTTCTCTGCTCGCTTTTCTTGCCTCGATTCGACCAGTTTTCTCGAACGAGACAGCAGCACGCGTGTTGGAGCGAGCATCGCGAAATTTATGGAGGACGACGGATCGTTGTCACGAGATCCGCTCTCTGGCACACAGCTGCGCCCGCCAGCAGGTGTATTTGTGTGCTCGTTAACTCGTAATGGAGATTGCCACCTTAGATTCCCGACCACCCGTGTTTCCGTCGAATTCTACGTGTTCTTTAGCTTCTTAAACGCCAGCCTCCGCGTCAAACGAGCTCGACTTCCGAACCCCTTTTGCCTTTCTAACCCGCCTAGAGAAAACATCGTCGCGTTACAGCTAGTTTGGCAATTTTTGGAAAGGTACCAGGGGCTTCCTAGCTCTAAACCCAACACACGATCGCTCCACCGTTTTCTGACCGTTTTCTTATTTGAATTTCTCGCCCGGTCGCAAGCACACAGGGACCAGCTCGTAAATTCGTGGTTCGAACGCTCCAACGTCGTGGTCCACGCGTTGCTTCGTCGAGAATTCGATTCTGCTCGAGTCGAGCAGCGGATGTTGGCAGGATCGCTCCTTTCCGGACGGAAGGTCGTCGGACCGAAAATATCACGCGTGTGCACGGGCCGAGGAATTCCTACGGTTAGTTTATTTCTTTCTGGAAATTACCGCTGGTCGCATTTCTGTGTCGACTGAAATCGTTCGACTAAACAGAAGACGACCGGTGCTCGCCACCCTTCCTCTTCTTCTTTTTCTTTTTTTTCTTCTTTTTCGCTACGTCTTTTTCCCTCTTTTTTTTTTTTTCTCATTTCGCCATACTACGCCCACGGCGAACGTTACTAGAAGTTTGGCGACAAACAGGACGATCGAAACGCGCTTGGAAATGGTTGCTCGAGGTCTCTCGATCGTTTCACGAGGCTGTCAAAACTTTTCGTCCCTGCCACGTTGGATTTTTCGGTGCAGCTACCTGCCGCAATGGCCCGTGAAGAAAGTGCTCCGTCAGGCGGGCCTTATTGTGGCTCGAATGACACGGATCACCGATAGTCGTGCGAGTCTCGAGGCGCGAGCACCGTCTTTTCCGCCCGTGGTCGACGAGGCTCGTTTTAAACGTTGTCACCAAGATTTTCAGCGGGTTCGTGGATCGTCGTTGTCACTTTTCAATGGCTGACGGATCTCGAACAATGGATCGCGAGGACGGCTTAATCGGCTGTCGACACTCGAAACCTTTTCTATTTTCTCGTCGGCCCTGTTCTTCGTTGCTGTGCTTCTTATTCACGATGAAATTGTTTATCGAAAAAGTAGGAAAAAGGGATAGGGAGGGATCTTAGATTGAATCACGGATTCAATTGTCGCGAATTGTAAGGGTGGATAGGAAAATTGTTTCGGTTCAACATGGTCTCTACTGGACCCTTTTGAGTAAAATTTCAGAAATACTGTAAATACGGTTTGCACTGAAAAAAGATATCGGTGTAAGTAGACCGCGAATTTTTATGCATTCGTAGGAAATTTAAAGATAAAAAATTGCACAGAATACACGTGGTATCGTAAAGTATACAATATAACAAAATTATAGTGCTTTTATTTGATGTTTAATTAAAGTTCTACTATTTTTACTGTATTCCCAAAAATGTAATTTTGCATAAACATCAACAGTCCAGCGATAACTGTTAACAGTCGTAACCAAGCAATAAGGAAAATGGTGAACCTCGAGTTTGCTACCCTTTCTGTCTTTGATTAGTCGATAGTCGAACGAGATCTTGGCAGATTAAAAACTCATCGGCGAGCAATAACCGACCGGCTACTTTCCTTTTTTAACCGTTATCGTAGGCTCGCGTCACGCTCTCGCTTTCTTCTCAAGGCGTCCCCCGTTTATCTCGGATTTATCTCGCCCCATTACCATCGTAAAACCCTCTACCATGGATGCGAGAGGGAACGCGCTCCGTTTTCTCGTGTTATTACCGCGTTTCTCTCGTACTCTCCTTCTATCTTGATCTGCTCGCCGGAATACGCGCGAGCCTCGTAAACTGGTCGAAACGAGAGCCCGTAAACGGGGCTTAGATTCGCGCCATGGTCTCGATCTGGCTTCAGGGGGTGAAATACCCTTTCCAGAACACGCAACAGTGTTTAGTAGCTTCGATCGTTGATTTTAACCCTTCTGGTTCCAATTATTTTTTCGCTCTCAAATAATTCGAAACTTGTCAAATTATTTCACTAATTTCAAGGTTTAAAATATGCGTCCGTAACAGTGAAAGGGTTGGAAGGGGATGAACGGTTTGACAAACTTAAACTCTGTGAAAGATTACAGTACGATTTCTTAGATCTTTATGTATGTTCATTTATTTTTATTTAATACAAAAGAATGGAGCTGTATAAAGTTTTTTTTTACTAGGAGGGGTGAAGAAATCCTTTGCAACCACGATAAAAAATAATCTACAGGAGGTTCTTAATAATACCAGCCAAAGGAACAAAACAAAACTCAACGATTAAGATAGTAGTGCAAGGGTAGTCGCTGTGCTCCACAATTCTTCCCCAAAAGGGCAAACAAGTATCCCACTCCGATCCATCGATCCTCCCAAACCAACGAAACGAGTCGTATGCAGAAGACGCTCTCGCTCGGCGGGAATTCGGCGATTCCGGCAATCGTAAATGGTGTTTCGAAGCAGCGCGGACCGGCCAAAGCAGCCTTGGCCGAAGGCGCTGGCACGGCACCCATTGTCCGCACCGTCTCTTGTTACGAGACGAGACGAGCCTCGGTCAGAGGAACGGAGAGGTTCCTATCGGAGTGACCAGGAGGGAAAAGAGCGTAGGAGAGAAAAAGAGACGATACCAGAGTCGAGAGAGCAGAAGATCCAGCCAGGCGGCGGTCAAACAGGCAGACCCAGGCTCTTTCCTCCTCGTTCTTTTCCTTCTGCTTCTCTCGGTTCGTCCCGTGGTGCTCGTCTTCTCTTTCTTTTGTTGCTTTCCTTCGCACGGGTCTTGCCATGCCGGGGACCGTGCCGAGTCAAAACCACCTATGTGCCTGGTGAGGCCCCCGGCAGTAGGTCTGTTGCCTCGAGGCCCCTTGCCTCTTCTCTTCTCTTCTCTTCTCTTCTCTTCCACGACGATCGTTCTTTCCCTTTCTTTCTTGTTCCCTCTTATTCTTTCTTATTCCTTCTTATTCCTCTTCTCTCTGTGTCTCGTTTCCTCGGCTGATCCGACTCGTTTTCTCTTCCTCGAGGTAGATTGCAACGAGGCTCCTTCTGCCTGGGCCAGCGTTGACCTCCGGTCAAGCCTGGCCGCCGAGTTTTCGTGTGGCCGTCGCCTCTGGAACGAACCGATGACAGAACTTGAAAATTTTTCGAGAGCCTTCATTTCGTTGGGCCCCAGGAAATTTATGTTCGGCCGGAGAGGGATGGAGTGGGATGGATCGGAGCTCGTTTCAAGGATCCAGCTAGGATGAATTATGGAAATCGAACGGTCGTTGTGCCTGTGTGTTTTGTGATTTCTCGGGAATAACGCGGACTCGTGTTTCTTAATAAGCTTAGGTAGTGGGCTAAGGTTACACGAAACTTTTGAACCGACGATTTTTAGTACCGAACAAGTCTCGTTTCCTCGTGACCAATTTAACGCATCGTGTGTTCACGGGAAGGTTAACGTTTTAGTTGAACTTTAATTCTAAGAGAGTCAGAATTAAGATAATTTAATAGAAATAGAAGTTGCGTCTATTTTTGATGAAGAGTACATTAATTATTTGTACTATGTATAAAAATATCAATTTAAATTAATTAAAAGGTACATATGTAAATTTGAAACTGAAAACAGCTAAGAAAAAGCACAATGTTGTTTCTGAAATCGATGGAATAATTTCTAACATCGTATCGTGATCTAAACGAAATCGACGTACAGCAGCTTTCCGATCGTCTCGATCGCGTTCGCTCGGTGGCCTCGTGGTCGCTGTCGGATTCTAACCAGCCTAGCACGTCGCAGGCCCCGAGTACGTGACAGTGGGTCTGGCCTCGAGGCCTGTCAGGAATCTCCGGGTCCCATTACGAGGGTGCGCCTACTTGCTGATCTTTTACACGGCGAAAACCCGTTTCGTTGTCTTCGGATGATCCAACGTCTCTCTCTGCGCACGTGCGCTTTTCCGAGCGTTGTCTTTCATCCCGGGACGCCATCGCGCGCGGGAACTAGTTTCGCCCGCGTCCGCCTTTATATTATGCAAATACCCAGGGCACGATAATGAGATTCTGTCCTCGCCTCGGTGATAAATAATCCGGGCAGCTTTCTCTAATGAAAAATCAGGCCTATCCTGGCGAAAATTGTGCCGCGGTCACGAACAATTCCTTATTGAATCGTGTAACAGTTACGCTTCGTTCTTACCTCTGGTATTTACACGCAACGCTGTGACCCCTTGAAATTCTCGGTTCCGGTGATTCGACCGACAAAAGGGGACACAGATTTCCGGGGAAATTCATCAGAGTCAACAAGCACGCGGTGACCACGACACGGCACTTGTTGCACAAAGCGTGTGTCTGGAGACGAAATTTCTCGGTGCCCTTTCAGTCAAGTCAGTCTCCCTCCTCGCCCCGCAAAGTCTTTTGCTCTCTAATTCCTTGTACACGGACCTCCCGCGTCGAGGGTCACCAGGTTACACGCTGCGACGCATTCCCATTTCGGCGTTTTACCAAAAGCTCGGTCCTCTGCGCGCTAGAAACCTGACTCCTGGATTTCTCGGAGCCGTTCGCTGGCGAACGAAGGGCGGCCTCTCTCCTCTCCTGATCGTCGAGATACCCTGGCAAAAATTGTTGTTACGACCCCTCGGGCCTCGTAAACGCGTCTGATACGCGAGCAGACGGGATAGGTTGTGGACTTTCCCTAGAAAGTCTTTAGCTCTACCTGGTAATGAAACGTCGATCGTGTGGTCTCTCAAAATTTCTCTCGAAGTCGCCAAACTGCATACACGGATGTCACTCGAATAATTTGATTCGTTCCTTGTTATTCGAGAACTTCATAGAAATTTTAAAACTGTGTTCTGTGATGTTTAATTAGTAGCGTTATTCCAGGGATTTTCTTTTTTTTTCTTTTTTCTTTTTGCTGATGAAGGAATTATTTGAAGAGTAGGAGGTAGATAGAGAATCGAAATCTATTAAAATACATAAAAATATCCAAACATTTCCTCTTACAGTTTTCTGCTACGTATTCGTAACACTTCACGAGCTTCTTCCATGAGAAAATAAGACGTGTATCCTCAATCGAGGACCCTATGACTAAAAGGCGATGTCATAGGTTTTCATCGGACAATCCTCGAGGAAAATTGCTCGGTGCAAACAAGCAGCATCTGCGGCCAGGACCAGGCACTTGTTGCACAAAGGGTGTCGGGGGACGAAAATTCTTGCCCGTAGCCTCCCGTCTCTCTTTCCCCCACGATTTCCTTTCCACGACGACGAAGAACAGGCCCCCTGTGTCGAGGGGTCACGAAACGTCCGTGGACGAGAGGCACAAGTACGGATTTCTATTGACACAGGCCAATAGGGCCTGGCCTCCGGTCTCCGCAGGAATCTGTACAGTCCTTTTTGACGTCGCTTCGAGGCTGTGGAGAAGGGGGTGCCGTAATCCTTGGCCCTTTTTTTTTCTCCTCTCTCAACCACCGTCGTGTTTTCCCCGTGGGAGACGGAAGAACCTGATAAATCTGCGAGGATTCTGGCCGGAGGAAATGGTATTCCTGGCACGCATTGGCTCACGGAATTAATTTCTCCCCGCGGATAGTTTCTCTTCTTTGAATCGTAGCTTCAGGAAAATGAAAATCACGGTTCCTCTGTATTGTTTGCATCACGTGTACACGCGGATATTTTCTTGGTGACTTTCCCTTGGGTTCTTCGAAAGTGTCCCTTGAATTTCTTCGTATTGTTCAATACGGTGTTTGGTCACGGATTCAAAGCGATATATTTTTCTGTTTCATTCTTTGCATTTCTTTGCGTTCACATCGGTCGTGCTCGTTAAATATGTATTCGATAATAATAGGATTTTTGTTTCTTTATTTTGGTTGGTGTTATTTGGGAGTGGTTCTTGGTATCAGAAGGGTACAAAAAGAAGTGACCAAGTTCGGTTGGCCGTGAATTTGAGAACCGTCGGGGACGTGGCGGTGCAGTGTCGGCAGGTCGGTAGGTAGGCATATAGCGTTGATGGACCAGAGCTAATCTAAAAATCGCCGGAACTTCACAATTATAGTAATTTACCAGCCGACAACAAGCTGTACACACAAGCTTGCCCTATAATGGCATTAACGGCACGCTCTTTCGCTCCCGTGTCCTTTTTAGCCGGAATCCAGGCCCCAATTCGACCGGACACTTTACCATCGAGCTTTGACTCGATCTCTTTATACCTTCCATGAACCCTCCATTTTCACGAAAATCTTAGCTTCTTTAACGTACAATCTGTAACGTTCCATTTGATCCTCTATAATTGGAATTTTGCTTATTTATGTTTATGTATTTCTCGCGTCGAGTTGAAAACTAGGAACTAATAATTGCCATAAATCGATTGCTCGGTTCCGATAAAAAAGGAAGAAATCATTAGATTTGTTAATCCCTTCGCGAATCGTCTTCGTCTTACAATGACGACACTTGAAAGGGTGTTTGCTCGTAGACAGCTTTAACTTCGTGAAAACTCGTTTATAAAATGTAACTTAAAATACCTCGTGCGTATCGTTTCGTCGGAATATTTTTCGAGACACGGGACATCCATTCTTTTATCCATCGAGTCATCGTAGGCTACAAACGAAGTCTGTGCCAGCCACCCGCGGCTCGTTACCGAACACCATGATGATCATTGTCGCCCCTCTTGGCACGAGATTACAGAGGCACAGTCAAAAAAAAGAAAAAAAAGGAAAAAAAAAGAAAAAAAAAAAGAACGAAGAGCGGAGGAAAAAAAACGCGAGGGAACGGATAGATTTATCGTTTGTAACAGAGAGAGCGGAGTGACGCGCCACGACTCATCGTTTTTCCCATTTCCATCAAACGAAAATGATCCCCGACGCAGACAATGCTCGCGAGAACACTCGGCTCGAAATCGAGGGCACTCAGAACATGCAAATCCATAATAATCTCTTCGCGGCTTCCGCTCTTTGCCTCCTCTCTGTTCCAATGGCGCCTTTCCAGGAATCGACGATGCAGAACTCGCGGGTTACTCTTGGAACCCGTGGATATTGTTTAAGAACCCGTGCACCACCCCTTTAGAGGGATGAACCACGGTCTGCACGCTACGCTGCTTCCGGTCGAACCGCTTCCTCGTGCGTTCTTTCGCAATTTTGTCATCCTACACGTTTCTTTGATATTTTTCGTAATTTTTTTCTTTTTTTCTTTTTTTCTTTTCTCCTTCTATTTATTTACGAGAGTGTAGAATTGTTTCTAGGAATCTTCTTTCTGGATTATGAATAATTCCTCTTCTTCCCTCGTTTCTGCTCAGCTCTCATCTTTTTTTGAATTAATATATTTTGCGTCGCGCAAGATAGAAGGGATATTGCAATGCTATAACTTTCTTAATCCTACTGTTTATTTTCGTGTCTGTCGGGCTTGACAGAAAATTTGCCTTCACGTAAATATTCCTTTAGTAGATTTAGTATATTCAATTTTTGCGTTCACTTCTTTAATATTCTATACGTTACCAACGCCGATCTGTCTATAATTACCGACTCGAAGTATTATTCCAACAAGACTGTAAGGTAAACAAAGCCGTGGGAGAGGAACGAGGAGAGGAACGAGGAGAGGCAGTGGCTTAAAAGGGGCGAGCGAGAGAACATGGGCACGAAGTGTTCGAGAGTCGGTGCAGCATGGCACATGGAAGGTCGATGAGGAACTCAGCAGGAAGAGCGGAGGAGGAGGTACTGGTGATCGTGATGGAAAGGATGTAGGGGGAATCGTGAAGCCGGGGGCAGAGGGGGCGGGCTGGCAATAAACTTTGGCACGAGGAGTGTGGCGCACATGTTCACTTAGGATATGCATTTGGAAAGAGAGGAACGTTGCTCGAAGCTTGGTCGAACACACTCTCGAGGAAACGCTACTTTCTTGCTCTTTTCCGATTCACAGATAATTCATTGGAATTATTTTTATCGAATTAGAAGACGAGAGTGTTTAATTAATTGTTTGTTGCGTAGATACGAGATATTAATTCTTGAGCTATTTACGAGGGTTAATTGTGTGATAATTTTGGGTATCTCGTGATTTTCATTGGGTCACAGTTAATATATCATTGTACTATTGTATCTTATTACCTCTTCGTAAGGATTGGTGTCTAGATTTCAGATTAAAATAGAAGACTGTAATCAGTTTTAATTTTTCCTGTCACGAGGAAATAATTCTATGGAGGGTTAAACTCACCCCTATTTCAGTTCTTCTTAATTAGTTAACTGTGTAGTTTCTTTGTTAGAAACTCCTTCGTATATAGTATTGATAATTAACAGAAGAGAATTAATTTTACTTGGCTCGTTTTTAGTTTCTGAAAATATAACAAATTTCTAATTTAAATTATAACGATGCATTAAAATGCAAAGAATCCCGAAAGGATCCTTCGTATATAGTATTGATAATTAACAGAAGAGAATTAATTTTACCTGGCTCGTTTTTAGTTTCTGAAAATATAACAAATTTGTAATTTAAATTATAACGATGCATTAAAATGCAAAGAATCCCGAAAGGAATTGATGATTACGTTCAAAATATCGGTAATATCTCTCCCAGTTAACTAAGCTGCCACAATACAATCTAATTTCAAGTATACACGTGAGATATTTATGTTTCAACCTGTTTTACTATAATGCTGCGGCATAATTGGACCTGTCCCGTATATAATAAATAAATAGAGGGGTTAACGCGATGTTATACGATAATCGCAGTATATTCTGGAACTTTTCTCAAGAATTCCAAGTATCATCGTCATTTAGCGTCAACAGTTGTCCTCAGCTGTTCAGATTTATCAGTCACCAAAATGGCGTCCGCGATTACCCCGAATAAACCGTTCACCAATAAAACGGAAGCTTTACGGTCGCGAGTAATCCGGGACAAATTCGTGGAAGATTTAGTGACACTTTTATCGTGACGCATGGAGCTAAGTTTCGGATAAAACTTTCGTCCAAAGCGGAGGAGCCTATTTGCTCCGCAGCGTTCAGCACGGGCCGAGATACGCTTTTCATCGCGGAGCGGTGAAACGAGGATCCTCGCGCGATTCCTCGACCCGGTATGTCGCGTGCGTGAGCAAGTCGAGTGGCTGCGTGTCGCGTTATTTATAGAGCAGCGTAGCTGACAATTTAATCGTCCGCAGTCCGTGTGAATTGCGCCGATGCTGCGCGGTCTACGCGCCCGTTCGCGTCTTAATAAGTTCGGTTCGTGCTTTTTCTTCCCGTCCACGGTGGGCGCAAGACGTGTCGCTTAATTTTCTGTACAGATCGTGGAACGTGATTGGATGGAATTAAATAATTAAGCTGTACGTAGACATAGAGGATGCATCTCGTAATGCGATCGTTTAGAAAATTTAATTTCGATTTTTATCGCGGTACGATTCAGAAGAATCGTCAAAGTACGGATATTAAGTAATTTTTTTTTTTACCACTTGAGGAGACAGAAAATAAAAAGATCTATACGACTGCGTCTGAAAAAATCGAAGACGAATTTAAATCCAAAACGATCACTTGGCATTACAATTTTCACCCAAGTCACGGACCACGAGTCGATCTCGCTGCGCCGACCGATTTTTAATCAATTAATTTTTTTTACCACCTGTGGAAAGACAAAAAAAAAGATCTATACGACTGCGTTTTAAAAAATTGACGACGAATTTAAATCCGAAACGATCGCTTGGTATTACAATTTTCACCCAAGTCACGAACCACGAGTTTATCTCGCTGCGCTAACCGATTTTTAATTAATTAATTTTTTTTTTACCACTTGTGGAAAGACAAACAAAAATCTATACGACTATATTGTAAAAAATTGACGACGAATTTAAATCCAAAACGATCGCTTGGTATTACAATTTTCACCCAAGTCACGGACCACGAGTCGATCTCGCTGCGCCGACCGAACGGGTTAATAAGTTCGGTCAGAACTCGGCTCAGTGCGTCGTCTCGCGTTGCCTGGAAAAGGTCAACGGTCCCGCGTGCTCCGGGGACGATCGAGATCATCTCTCCGCGGGCCAGCCTCGAACGAAGAATTAACTCTTTCATGGTCGACGCGAGTCTCGCCGCGCGTTTCACGCGGCTGCTGCGACCGCTCTCTGCCGAAGTATTAATTAACCGCGCGGCCCTCGACCGTGCGACTGATTTATCGCCGTTTACCGCTAGCCGTCCGGTCGCGTTGCTCTCGTTGTAAATTGTCGCGCCGTCGTTACGACCCATTTTCACGGGTGTCGATAAGAAATCGATTCGAGAAAGTATTCGGCACTTTGGAATTTCCGGTTCACGGGTAACCTTCCCAACGATGGTTCTCGATGGACCTTGGCGAGGTTGGATAAAGGATCGCGCGAAATAAAAGTTTTCCTAAGTTTTTTTCGCGAATTGTTCGATTCGTGACTGAAACGAGCTTCGTTTACTTCCGTGTTTCGTTCTTTTGTTTATCTCTCGGCTCGCGGCGACTCGGTTATTTCTGGTCAGAGCATCGAATGTTTACTTTGTATTGATAAGTGGAAGAGCGACGAACCAAAGGAATGTGTTTTTGGCGAGTCACGCAGTTTAACGTGGTGCTTTGAGGAGAGGAGACGTGCTGTAAGGTATTCGATTTTGTAATTTTTGTTATTTATAATCGTCTCGGGCAGAGAAGTACTTGCGTGGTACGATTTTGTGGATGCGTTTCGCTGTTTCGCTCGCAATGTTTGTACGTTTGTGTATTAGTTTGTTGATTAGGAGAGACGAATTAACTCATCATGCGAATCACTGGGGCTCTATTAATTTATTTTCTCAACGATTCTTTGGTTCTTAATGCATCTGTATTAGGAAAATATCATACTTACACCTGTAAGAACTAAAACGAATTAAGCAAAATTAGTGTTTCTTTACTAATTTTTCGTCGCACCGAAGCCACGCTTCGTGTATTTCAGAAAACAATACATAAAAACAAAATTGACTATGTGCATAGTTTGAAATTTAGGGGTTCCTTAAAATCTACGTTACCTGCATAGTGCAAATTTTTATGAAAATCCATAATTCAGAGAATACAGTAAAAATAGAACTTCGGTACGAAATTAATTTCACCCACGCTATAATTTGAATATTTCGTATATTTTTTCATATTAACTTTCATCATACCATCGACGCTCTAAATTCTCTATAAACGCGTAAAAATTCGAGGCTTAGCGAAGAACCTACTTCAAGAATAGCATTCGCGGTCTATTGTAACCAACCCAACAGCGGTCCCCCGCTACCGTGGCCTTAACCGCGGTGATACTTTCTCCCCATAAAATAATGGCGTTGCCGATCACCTAAAGATGCTCGTCGCTGCCTCTGATAACATCTAGACCCGAGGGGAATCTTCTTAGCGATCCTAACTCTGGGCTCCGGGGCCCGTAGCCAGATCAGGCGCGAGAGAAAGAGAGAAGGACGATAGTTATCAGTTCGAATCCTGAAAGCAGGTTTCTACCTCTCGAAACGATCGAGTTTCGCGGAACGGGGACCGAGTCTCGAGCGGACAGGATCCGCCTTCAGCGGATCTGGACAGAGGCTGGCCCCGTTGCCGGCAGCCGGGACAGAGATGATCGGTATCACTTGGCGCGGAGTCCTTCGTGCGAATTCTTGTTGCTCGCCGCGATCCAGTTTCGCGGAACGGATAAACTCGAAAGGTTTCTCCGGCATCGGGGCCCATTCTGAACTGTGCTTAAAGGGCCCGGAGACTACTGGTTCGCTCCTAGTGGATCGGAGTGGGGCGCGGAGGCCGCGATTCGTATCGTTTCGGTGTCCCTCGAACGAGTTCTCCAAGGAGGCTTTAGTAGGTGCGCGCGAATTAAATCCATTAAACGAAACTGGTTTAATGTAGACGTAATAGCGTGGAAGATGTTGTTGGTTTGAGCCGTGTACACACGTTGTGTGCGAGTAGCTGTCTTTAATTGCCAAGGGGGATCATCGGATATGATTATTCGAAGACTATTTACGCGGGATGAGCGTGTAGAGATAAACGTCGATGGGTGGAAAGGCTCGTTGGATTTTTCACGCTTCCCAGGCGGAGAGCTTTTGCCTCTTTAACACCTTTGCGGGTGTTTTTTTTTCTTTTTTTCTTTTTATTTATTTATTTCTTTTTATTTTCTTTATTTTTTTTGGTTATCATATGGAAGTGAACATAATATAAACTGGTTATCGTAGGGTTCCATTATTGGTGCCGAGATAAAAATCGAGATATTTATTTAAATTTGAAACATAGTGTACGTTACGCGTCTAATTGAAAACTGGAATACCTAAATGCTGGCAATTAAAAATTAATGGTTATAAAAGTATTTACTTTACAATTTATATACTGGTTAATTAAATGCAAGTATAGTTAGTTTTCTTATCGCTAAATGCCACTTTTATGTGACTACATAAATTTGATGGTAGAAAAATGAAACATGAGTATGCGCTAATACTTTCTGTAGCCACTGTGTTTATATAATACTGGATTCAAAGAGTAAATAATTTAATGCGAACAATTTCGAAAGTGTTGGTACTAGAACCACCATTTCTACTATTCGTATAGTTTTTCGTATTATTTTTTTAACGTTTTCTGTGATATTTTATATATAAGAAAAAATGATAAAGGTTCGCATTCCCTGTTACACGGTACTGCATATTTTTCCAAGTACCATTTAAATTTCCTCGGTACAAACAATTTTAATTATCGAGTAGTTAAGAATGGTCCTGCTTAACAGGTCCGCAGTCGAAATTCGTTTCTCGTTAATTTTTAACGTTGAATCCGATGTGCTCACCTGTTTTTTTTTTCTTCTTGATTTGTGAAACAGGTAAGGTGGATCCGACGCCACATACCTCGTCGTTCAACATGGGCTACCTCGTCTCGCCGTACCCCTACCCCAATGGCGCCGGAGGACCCATTCCTGTCTCTATGGTGAGTGTTTATCATTTTATTGTTTCCCGTATCGTTTTACCTGTTCGAGAAAAGAGCTCAAGGACGGAGCAGCCTTTCATACGGGACACGATCACGATTTCGAAAGTCTTCCAGACTTTTCTCTCTAAAATTTCGTCCGAAGTCGTTAAAATTAACCCTGCTGTCCTCTTCGGGTCCGTATGACCCAAAATGAAATTTACTTTTATATAAATACTATGTTTTTAAATATTTCTTTATTCTTTATTTTTTTATACTTCTTCAATCCTTTTTACTTCAAGTATGCCTCTCAAGTGTTTCGTTGTGCTCACTTTCTAATTTTTTTCTTTTTTTAAATTGAGTATTAATATTATCGATTTTATGTTTGATAACACTATTTCGGTTAGTAAGTCGTAGCGCAATTAATATTGCATATTTCGTAATCCTAAGATATTTTAAAATTGGAGAAAGAATTTTTTTTAAAGCGATACGAATGCGAAAACATAAATCAGGACAGCTCGGTTGATAGTTTCGAAAATTCGGTATTAAATTATGGTTAAAATACGACAGGATCGATCACTGTCTTAGATTAGAAGTCAAGTAAGGTATTCTCGAGGCTATTAAACCTTTAATCGCAACGAACGCTAACGTGTCTCCAGTTTCGTTCATCAGAGTCGAAGTTCGAGTTGTTCTCCGCGCCCTTTGAGAATCGTGATTCCCGTATTGATTTATGGCGGCCACAAATTGGATTCACGATTTATTTACGAGCCAACGCTCTCGCGTTTGCTGGGCCCGATGATAAAGTGCCGCTGGAAACGGCGCTTAGAATTGTTTCTCTTTCCGCGACGCCTTCCAACGATTAATCGTAACCACGCTCCCCGTTGCACAGATACATTCTTACTTTTTAAACGCTCGGTGAAAACTTCTGTGTTTCAACGCGTTCCGTTCGTTATCCAGCGGACTCTCCTGCACCAAGAATCGCGTTGCCGCAAATATCTAAGGGAAAGTAAAAGGGTATCGCGTCGTGTCAGCCGAGCGCAATTAGCGGCATTAGCGATTACGCGAACGGAATTCGTTCCGTGTTAAATCTACATGTTCGTCGACTGGGTACAGTGTCATACAAAAGTCACTGGAGATTTTACACAATTTCTTCTGAAAGTGGAAAATAACGCTACGTTTACTGGCATCGATTCCATCATTTCGACGAATACATTGATACTAGAACTATCAAAGTGGTCGTTTTGATCAATTCGTAACATCGTTCAGAATTTCATAGGAATTTTATAAATTTACTGCGATGCATTTTTGGAAATCCTTTAAAATATCAACAAACATTTATATTCTCATATATTTTTTCATGTATCTTTTATCTTGATTTCTTTAATACAAGTATAATTGAGTCGTCGGTAGTTCTGTTAACCAATAAACGGTATACAGAAACAATGACTGCAACGTCGCTTCAGAAACACTCTAGACCTATTTTACCGAATCTCGACTGCATAAAAAAAAAAAACAAAAAAACAAAAAAAAACATGGAACCAGGACAATTAAATAGTTGCAGAATATTAAACAAAAAAATGTGCCCAAAGACTTTTGCACGCCACTGTACGCGTGTGCCTGATACTTGGCTTCATTTATCGGACACAGGAAATCGGTCGTGCTCGAGAGAACTTGTTTCGCGAATGATTTACATCGAAAGTACGTGACAATAGCGATTTAACGAGGATCGGCGTGAAATCGGAAAAGGGTGAAACGAGAGGCGCCATCGGTGCCACGGGTGTCGACGCTCGTGTGCGTCGGGAACGGGTTAAAAAAGCGGGCTAAAATCGAGAGAGCCTTCCCTCCACCTCTCTCTCTCTCTCTCTTTCCCTTCTATGGACGTCGAGATGAATGAAATTTGCAGATTCACGTGTACACGCGAGCGAATAGCATTGTTGCGCCGAATGGATTCGCGGATCCCATTTGTATCCGTGCTTTCCCGCGTGTTCGTGTGTGCGCGTGCACCGGCGTGTGTTTGGACAGACGGCTAATTTGACTGCGGTGAAGCATGGCGTCGCTAAATAGTGGGCAAAATTGGGCCGATTCGGTGTTAAAGAGAGCGTGCCGCGTTCACCAGCACCGATTCCCTCTCGCGTGTATTTCGCGTTGTCGCGTTTGCTAGCGAGACCGGTAGTAGGGATCCACGGCGAACCCGTTCTCCACCTCGTCGATTCTTCACGCTCGATGAACCGCCGCTGCCGCCGCGAGACGAGCATTAATTTTCCGCGATTCGCCTCGTATCGATCATGCTTAACGTCGACATCGTCTGGGAAGGGTGACGAAGCGATGGGAGTAATGGTTCTTGGTTCTTCTTGATTTAGGGATGGAACATGTTTTGTTTTCTTGATTTTTTCTTTTTTTTTCTTTCTTTCTTCCTTTTTTTTTCTTTTTGAAGGAGTAGGAGGAGGAGAGATGTGCTTGTTAATGCGTGGCGCAGGGGCCTTGATTATTAGCGACTTTTTGTTTGACGACGGTATAACAGGAGATAAGATAGTACGATTTTCTGGTAGGCTACGAGTGTCAAATGTGGCTCAAGTAGTCTGGTACTGCCGTAATATATACTTAAACCGGTGCTTATGTCGATCTACATATTTTGAGTAGACTAGTCGCGACAGATAAAATGTTAATGAATGTTAATGATCAGTAGTTAACACTTTATCTACCGTTCATGATTGAAGTTGCCACTCGGTAACAATTAACTTGAGCACGGATTTGTCACCATTATCGACTCGTTGAAAGTGTTTGGAATTTGTTTAGAATGCGGAGAGCTTATTGTTCAGTTGCTAACAAGCGAACGTGATATATAATTAAAAATTAACCCTTTGCACTCGGCTGGCGCGGCTATGGGGACATGCACAGTTTTCTTCAATCATTATGTTTTCAATTAAATTCTATATTTTCATCAATTCAAACGCTTCTTTTATTTTAAAATGAAACTAAATTAACCAAATAAACAAAAAATCGCAAACATTTATAATTCTCTTTTTCTTTCCAAAAGAACACTCCAAAAGTTTTCACGATAGTCCTTTGAAACTTAAAGTTTACCAGTGCAAAGGGTTAAGCCTTATTTAGGCTCCTAGTAGACAAAGTATCAATTTAAACTCAACACCTCCTCCTCGAATTTGAATCAATCGTTCAACGACCCGACAAGAATTAACCCAGAAATTAGTCCGTGCCGTGATGCATCAGTTCCGCGGAACCTCCCAGTAGCCAAATGCAGTTTCCGTGAATTTTCTAATGGAATCACGCCTGGTCGTTGGTGGACTTCTAATGAACCGTAAATAAAATTAGACCGAGTCGCCGATAAAGGGTTGCGTGACGTAGCCAAGAACTCGAGAGTGCCTATTGAGCTCTCTTCAACTGGTCGGAACTTGATGAACCACCAGGCCTGCCCAGCTATGGTCAGCAACGCTTCCGACTCGCTGGTGGTGTACACACAACCGCACAATATTCTCTCTATCCCTGTTATTCTCTCGTTCTCCTTTCTTACTCGATAACCCCTACCAGCCTATGCTCTCAGTCTGGTTTCTCTTTCCCTTTCTCTGTCTTCCTTCCACCCTTGGCCCGTACCTTGTCTCGGATTTACCTACCTCGGGCACTCATCTTCTACCATGTCATTATGTCGTTATTTCCGACAACGAGCGTGTCTCGACGAACCCTCGTACGCTTACCTCCAACAGAAATGGGCGCGAAAGCAGTTTCGCCCGAAATCCGACTACAAACACGCGGCTCGTGAATGAACCGCTGTCGCGGTCGATCTTTCGGAATAGGAGCACGGGACCGTGGACGATCCGTCAATGGACTCTCCCAGTCTGATTATTTCTCTCTGTTCTTCCTTCGCTGCCTCCTTTTTTCTTTTTTCTTTTTTCTTTTTTCCTTTTTTTTTGTTTCTTTTTCTTTTTCTTGGTTTTATATAGCGAACGAACGATCGCGGAGACGGACGCTGTTTGGCTCGCTGACTTGCTCTATTGTTCTTCCGCTTGGTCATTAGTTTCCTTAGGCGTAATCGTCGGAAGCGCAGGGATATGATGTTTGGAATAATTGACCGGAAACTGGCAGCTAACGATTTCTTTTGGTAAATGGGTGGATGTTTGTTGAGTACTCTCACGGTTAGGGGCGTGTACTGCATTCGTTGAAAATTGTAATAGTTGTTTTTAATTGGGGGCTTTGAAACGAGTTACAGAAGTATCTTTAGGATAAAATATTTTGTTCTGGGTTGATTAATAACGTATGCGTCCCTGTTGGCTCATTAAGGACCAAGTTTTTATTTTACTTCATTCTCGTCGAGAGCACTGTTGATCCTTAATTCAGATCCGATTCAATGCCAGAAATACTGACGATTAAAATTCAATAAAAATTCCATAAAAATTCCAACGATAAACAAGACGAGTCCCTCTTCAACAGACACGAATCAAAGAGAACCTACAAACGTATCCAACAATTTTCTCCATTTCAATCACCGTGCTACACTTCGTCAGCTCCGTTTCGTTCCACCATCCTCGCGCTATTTTCGTCCTCCACGGTGCAACAATTTTAAACCTCCCAGCACCACAATTCTCATTCCTGTCTCGTAAAATGCGTTCGGTTTCCCAAGGTGTCCGTGAGCCGATTAGAAACGCGTTAACGACACGATGCCAACGATTTGGAACGCATTTCTGAAGGAATGTTGGAACATGCGCTATCTCGACCCACGTGCGCCGCCAGCGTCACGAGATCAAACCGTTCCAGGGGGACTTTCAAGTAGCTGGTGTGTTCGGGCTTGCAGGTGCGATCTTCTGCTGATTAAGCACCGCGGTGGCGACAATTTGCTAAACAACGCGTGTTCCGTGGCGGTGCTCTTTGCGGAATACAAAGTGCCTTGGCAACGCCTTTGAGAGGTGCACCAACCGGGGCTTTCGTGGCCGGGGCTTTCACGATAAAAGGCCGCGCGTAAAATGGCAATTAGGTGACCAGGAATCCGCTGGCAGATTCTTAGGAAGTCGCGTGCAAATTGGACTGCATTCTTTAACCGTGAGCATTTTTTACGCTGTTCTTTCTCTCTCTCTTTCTGTTTCTCTTTGGAGCTTGCTTGGAATTGTTTTCGTGATCTGTGTGTTGGTTTCTCGAAGTTTCATCAAAGTTTCGATTGGGATCGCGCACTTCTGGTTTCAATGCAAATGTTTCGGGAGCTGTAGATGTAGTTCTGTTTCCAGAATGTTGATTTATTGCTTCTTTTTATTGGAGGGTTGCGTGAATTCTTTTTAATGGGTTGGATGCTCCGTCGCTGTAGTTTTAATTCATCCGCTGCAAATTATCGTAGAGTCATTTTTCTAAAGCTAGAAATTGTTCGCGTAACAAATTATGAACACATTCGGCTAATGACTGCAACATTTTAACTCCACCGCGTATCCAATCGGCACGAGTTGTTGGAAAAAGTGAAATACACGAAATTTCCTGCGTTCTCCGAAGAAAGACAGACGACGTCGGGTGAAACTTTGTTCCCCATCGCGGCCAGACCTTTTTGCGAGGATTCTTTGACGCGATGATCGCGACCGGAACAAAAACACGGGTCTGAAACGATCGATAGGCGGTGTTGGTTGGACCGCGCGCGTCGTCGCGGGGGCCGCGTTCGCCATTAGCGCGCTAACATTCCGAAATGGCGTTGTCTCTGGCGTCGAACTCGGGGTGACATCGACTAATGCCGCGGCTAGAGGGAAGCGTGGTCGCCCAGGGCTCGTGACAAAGGAACGATGCCTAGAATTCGTGCAGCCGTCAAAAAACAACGGCCAAGAGAGACAGAGAAGGAAGGAGAAAGAGACTCGTGTGGTAGTTTGCTCTGCGCCAAGGGAGGAAACGAATGCGAAAGAGAGGGGGAAAAAAAGTGAAAAGAAAAAAAAATTATCCAAGTAAAAGAGAGATAGAGAAAGAACGAAAAAAAAAAACACAGAAGTATACGTGTACGTGCACGGAAACGCGCTAACGTCCCACCAATTAAAAAGAACTCGATTCGACGGGGTTGCTGAAAATAACGGGCGTATCGGAGTGCAGTTTCGCGAGAAAAAGGGAGACAGAGGTACGAGAGAAAGGGTGCGAGAGAAGGTAGGGCGGAAGGAAGAGGAATAAAGAGGAATAAAGAGAACGAGAGAGGACACACAGAGGGGATCTACGTTGCGTAGAGAACTACGAACATGACGACCTGCTGTGGGGGTTTCGGACGGACACGGGGGGTTGTGTGGAGGGAGCGCAGGTTTGGGGTCGGTGGATGCACGTGAAATCCAAAACCCTTATATTAAAACACAGCCCAGCCAACCAGCCACGGCGCGCTTAATTCAAAACAATATAATGGGCGCAGCAACATAGCTGTTGTTGCTTCTCTCTGTAGCTCTTTCTCTCTTCGTTTCTCTCCTCGTTGGCTCGTGTCTCTTCTCTTTCTTATACCCCTCCACTGTTTTTCACCAGCTTCTACCGTGCTCCGATATACGTACACGTACACACGTGAGCACACATACCGAGCAACAACGGTGAAAATGTTGGTATTAAGAGAACGCTTATAATGCTGCCTCTCTGCTAGCGTTGGGTCTCAGCTCTGGTCCCGTCGTCGAGCGCTCCGCTGGTTCCTTGGCCGGGCCGGAGACGAACGAGGCTTGCTCACCACCACGACGAAGAACGACGAAGAACGACGACTGCGACGATGGTGACGATGGTGACGATGGTTTTGTCGTGGAACGGGGCTTTGTCTGTCCGCTCCGGCGGAAGACCAACGGCATTGTTCTCATTGTTTCGAGACACGAGCGGCAGAGAAGGAAGACGAGGGGTGTGAGAGGGGTTGCTCCTCTGGTACACAGTGTGCACGGGCAAAGATGTCCGCGCGATACATACCTATCCCGCGTTTAGTACTTCATCGTGCCCTTCTCGCACCGTGAGGACCGTCCTCTTTGCTAATTGTTTGCCAATCAGTCCGGCGAGTCTAGCTCGTGGGAAGAGAACACCGCTGGCTTTTCTTCGCCATATTGGGTAGCTCGTTTTCTGCTCCGGCATCGTCGATGCTGTCCTAGGTCTCTCTCAAAGAGAACTCGCTCCATCGAACCACCGTACACGCTCGCTGTTGCTTGAGATTTCCTCGGAAATATACGAGCCTGTACGGTGCGTGCCCTTTTCCCTATTGGTTACGGTTCTGCGATTTAGATCCAACCGAATGGTACACGGTCTATATCTTGATCTGTGAAATTACGTTTCCCTTTTGTCAGGATTTTTCTGCCGTTTTTCTTTGCTTTTGTACCCTTCCAGGATCTACGGGTTGTATTGGACTGGTAATAGGGTTGCCTAGAGTAGTAGTACTTCCTAGAGGCATTCAATTCGTGGGAAGAGCTTTTCGTTTCTTCTTTTTTGCTCTTTTTTCTACCATACCGGGTCTCCTCTTTCGCCTCAGGATCTTTTAACAGGATCTTTGTCAGAGCTATGGAATTCGTGGTCGCGCGACGCGTGGGGAAGCGGGACACGTTGCGTGAATTTCGGCATTCAATTGTCGATTTACTTTTTTACCCCGAGGCGTGTTCTTCTGCGAGGACTCTGCGTCCTTGACCAACAGCTTCCGAGGAGACTCGTACGGGTCTCTTCTGTTCGTCCGACTAGAAACGAGGCAATTCTCTTCCCTGATTAGACGATGAATACAGAGGATGACGAAGCTTGTGTGGATCCAGAAACAGAAAATTCATCGTTCGAACGATCTATAGTATCTCGTCATGCTGGTCGATTGGATTTTCGAGAAGCCATTAGATTTCACGAGAACATATCTGTGTCAGGCGTTGTCGAGTTCCATTTGTGGTCTCGTTATTCGTAAGATTCTTAAAGAGGAAGAAGAAAAGAAGGTCGAGAGAGAGAGAAAAGAAGAAGAAGAAGAAGAAGAAGAAAAAAAGAAATTCTTGAGCTCGACCGAAGGTTGTAATCGTTTGAATTGTGGTTCCATCCACGGTGATGGAACACGAGATAGAAAACTGGCCCTCCCCCGATATCCTACGACCGCAAATTTTACCTGGTGCGAAGGCGCCATTAGTTTCGGTGTTCGTGGTTAAGTACTTTTGTGTTTAAGTACCTGACCAACCTCTCCCGTTCCCCCTTGTGCACGGGGGCACAGAGAAACCCCGGGGTTTGTCCTTTTTTCAAGGGATAATACCACGTGGGCTGTTAATGCCAAGATGGCTGCGCGATACGCGACTCCATTACGTACGCTATACCTTTCTAGCCCGTTGTCCCTGGAACCCTGCTAATTGTTGTCCTGTCCGTTCATTTAACGTGGGAACATTTGCAAGATGCGCGGCCGCAGATACGAATCTCCCGCCGAAAATTGGCTCCTCCAAAGGGAGTGGTTTAAGATCGTTTCGTGTCCGTAAAAATCACTCTATTCTTGGAATCGTCGAAGTCGCTATTGGCAAACAGATCGTGGGATAACTCGTTATTTCGTAACTCTTTGTTATCTTGTAAATTTCTTAATAATTATATTTCTCTCTCTCTCTCTGTGTTTCCGCTCTATCATTTAAACTTAGGAAGAGTAAATAATTATTTGTAACACTATTTCTTTCCTCTTCGACGCGACGACTCGCGACCGTCTTCCTAGGATTGATATTTAATATTTGTAAATTTTTTAGAACTCGCTTGGGTGTAATTTTTATTTTCTACCAATATGAACCTAAAGTTTCCCAAATGTGTTTGGCAATATTTGGTATTTATTATACATATCGACCCACCTGTTCGTTTCGCTCGTATCAAAGAATATGTATTTTTTAACCATATTTTGTGCATACGAAAGGATCGTCACGCAAGAAACCGAATTCCAATAAATTCCAGTAATAGCAATACTATCTGAACACGAAAATCGTATTTACAAAAAAAAAAAAAAAAAAAACACGCTTTTTCTCTTTATTTAAAATACTCTTTCGCGGTTACGATATCGTTTTTGGCCAGCCCCGAGTTATTTTTGCCCGTCGGGACGAGCCGCGTTTCGTTCGAATCGCGCAGCTCGACAAATCCTCTCCCGCTCATTACGAGCAGCAATTCGACGAGCATGCGTCACCGAGAATACCCAGCCGGCAGAATTTATTTCCTTCCCAAGCTCGCATTGGACGCTCGTCCATCTAGCGCGTCGCGAATCCTCTCCTCTTGGTCGGTCATTTGACATAATCGGCGAGCTGGATTTCAGGAATCTCGTTTGCCCGACGATATTACGCAAGTCTTACGTGCCTGTCGCGATCCTTCCGTCTTGGTGGCTGATCGTTCATCTAGCTGAAACGGCCTGGCTATTACTTTTGAACGAGTTTCTCGATCTCGAGCGACGTTTCCACGACCGTGTGCTCTTTGACGTGTTCCTCTTTTGACTACTGCCAGTCTAGCGTTGGAACGCGACGTAAAAGCACGATTTAAAGAGGAAGAAGAAGAAGAAGAAGAAGAAAAAAGAAGAACATAAAGAAAAAGAAAACTACATCTCCCACGGAAAGCTCTCTGCGTTCCATTTATGATCCGAATATGCAAAATAATGTCTGTACCGTTGATACACGAGCTTCTCGAAGGAACGTGTTCGTGGAAGAATATCCTGAAGTCCGTTGACGCGTTAATGGGTTCTGTAAATCGTTGTTACGAGCTCTTTCTCGAGGGATGACAGGCCGAATGATAATCTACCTCCGAAGAATTTTCTCGACTTCCCTTCCCGTCGATGCTTTTCTTCCCTTCTCGCGCTGGAATTTCGTGGACGAACGAATTCAAAGCGTCTCGCATTTAAGTCGGTCCACTACTCGTTTTTAGTTAACACCTGAGACCCTTCGAAGAGGGGATACGCTCGGTGCATGGGCGAAAAAAAAAAGGGTCTCTCCGAGGCTCGAGGCTGCCTCGGATGACGCGGCGGTTCCTGAAGGACAAATGAGCCAGAATAAATACCCGGGGGTGGGTCAGTGAATATCGGAGAATGTCCAAAGCTAACCACCCTGAAAACGGAAGCCGAAATGTTTGCGATGGCCAACGGGAAATGCGGGACGCCCTGGCTCCTCGGATGGGACAACACGATCATCCCGGTGACTTCTTCTTTGTAAACAGCCATCGCTATCTTGGCAAACAGATCGTTCGCGTTTCCAGCTCGGCGGACTCTTCTTCGGATCCATCCGAAGATTACGTTCCCCTCGGTCGAGTTTTTTGAAACGATTCGTGACAATTGCGGGGGAGACGAGATCACGCGTGACAAATTTTGTGAGAACCTCCGTGAAGAGGATACCTAAGATTCTTTCGAACGGTATCGTTGGAAAATCTTTTCGAATTGAACTGTTCTCGCGTCAGAAAATGACTCAATATTAGGCAAGCTTTTTCTTAGAAGCCTCCAATTGGTTGGCAGGCAGATCGGTTAGGGTCCGCAGGTTTTCACCCGAACGACCAAGAGTTCGGAAGGGTTCTCCAAGGTAGCGGTGCCTGCCGAACCTAGCCCGAAAAAGAAATCTCCAAGTCCGCCCCCGTGACGTGGCACCTTTCGATGGACAAACGAGCCAAAATAAATACCAAGAAGAATCATAAATATCGAACAGAGGACCGAGTCGAGGCGAAAGATGCAACCGCGAAGTGTAAGCTGCAATTCCATTTCCCTTCTTCCTCCGCGACGAATAATTAATTTATTGACCGTCCATCTGCTTAGCTACGATTTTCATCCTCTTCTCCTTGGCGCTCGCGACCGGACATTACAAAACCCGTTCCACGGCCCTCTCTACCCCCGGCGACGCGTTCATTTACATTTAATTGGGAAATCAATCTAGCGCGAGGCATCGTTACACGGAATATTTATAAGGGAGCGGCGCGCGGGTAATACGGGATTCAATTTCGCGCGCTTGCTCGTCCTTCTTCGACCGATCTTTTCGCGCGATTTCTTTAATCTCGCGGGAACACGTTCGCGCCCTTTTGCCGTTTTCTGATTAATAATTCAACGTACGATGAAAAATTACCATCGTACATGGACACGTATACGCGCGCGCGCACACACACACACGTACACACCATTGTTCCTTGTCTCTGTTGCGAACGCACGGTGTGTCCTCCTCCTCGATGACGACGATGACGTCGATGGAACGCATGCATATTAGTCGATCATGTAAAGCACTGTACGCCACTCTCCGAGCCATTATACGTGTACGTGTATATATCGGCGTGCTTCAAAGCAGCCTCGCCATTATTGCTCGCCGATACGCGAGTGTTATACCCAACGTTGTCACCGATCGGCGATGTTTCGCGTTTCTAAATGGAAAACAATCGTAATTCAGCGGCGGGTTCACGCCTCGTTAACGGTGGCTTAACCAGCAGGCCTGCGTGGCACGCGAAAAACCTCTACGCGTTATAAAGTTGCACGGGGTATCGCGAACGTAAATCGTATTGTTGCGAGCGCGAGCACGAGAGAAGGGAATCCGTGGCTCTCTCTGTGCCACCGTCTGAGAATCTGGGACAATGTCGGCCGTAATTCTAGCGGCAACGCGACGCTGGGAATGCACGCGAGCGGAGTGCCTTCGAGCCTCGTCGATCCTCGCCTACCGTATATTTATTAATCGATCGATCGATCGACAGATCGATGGCTACCGCTTGGGTAGTATGGGCACACGTTATGGACAGGATCAAGTGGGTCACGTACTCGTCGTGTGGGACGGTATGGGACTCGGTGCCACGTGACATGGACACTTGGATCGAAGATAATCCTTGGTTGACAGCTTGCGTGTGCGTGTATCATTGTTATATTATAATAATGATAACAGTAATAGAGATGTCTTTATTAGAGCGTTTATTGAGATGTCTTTATGCGACTGAAATGTCGAGGGTGGTTTTCTGGGGAATATGGTAGGTTGGAATTAATAATGACCACGGGTTGAAATGAAATATTTAATAGCATTATTAGCATGGAAATGTATATGTCTTTAAACAATTGAAACTTAACCCTGTTGAAAATAGAAAAAGGGATACGAAGATTAAATCCAATTATATACAAAGTGTGGATTTAACACTAGAACTACCCTTGATTGAAGTATACTTAGCTGTACCAAAGAAATGAAGGTGAAAGGTATATAAAAAAAAATGTATGAAACAGGAGAGACTGACCTTTATATATTTTAACAGAAGATCGCAGGAAATTCCAAAAATTGTATTACAGTAAATTTATAAAATTTCTGTAAGAAGTTACGATTTGGTTATTTAGACTATCTTGGTAGTTCTGCTGTTAATTAATAATAAAAAACATATTTGAAAGTGCAAAAAAATTGAACAAACCTCCTTTGAGATAGAGCACGAAAATTCGTCTACGTGTCTGGACACTGCACGCTCTGTATTAATTATTCATTTGTTAACTTGGAATCGGCGAGGAAAATTGCCTCCCCTGTTTCGCGGCTACCGATGGTTCCGCTGAAATGTCGCGCGAGGGTTAATTGAAATTAATTGCCGGGCTTTCTGGGACGCGTTTGAAGAATGGTGGTTAGCGACGTTCCACGATGCTGGCAGGTGGTAGACGGGTCGGCAAGAAAATTTACACCTTCGCGTCGACTTTTGTTTTAGCAGAAAATTCAATTTGCCTTGGCGTCGCGGCGAGCCGAGGCGGACGAAACTGATGGGGAGGCAAACCTGTTTACAGAAGTTGGTACCACCCGCAGATCGAAACTGCCGTTCGTGATTTAAAGCCAATAACGAAGCGTGAACCGCGAACAAATTGAACTGCAGGCGTCTCTGTGGAATTTTTTCGACTTTCGTGACTCCTCGCCGCTCCGAAGAGAAAGAGAGGAGGATCGGGCCGCGTTCGTGGCCAAGGTTGAACGAACCTGAATTACGGAATCCTCGTACCGTGTCTTTGTTAACGATTCATCTGACCCGAAGGGGAATGGGGTAAAAAAAAAAAATTATTTTATAAACGATATAATTTTTATATCAACTCTTTGTCATAACTTATTCATTCGCTGTCCTGATAGGAATAAAATCAGGCATGGGTCGAAAGACTACAGATCGATAACCTGGTCAGATTATTATTAAACTATTTTTGAAGATAATTTTTGAAGATACAAAAATATAAAAAATATACTAGCTGAATATCTATCGAATAAAACAATTGTCCGTCTAGCTTCTGTTTTCTCAATTATATTGATAAATATCCACGGTCTATTTATCGCGTTTAGTCCGATAGTTTGAAGAGGAAAAATCAATTTTATCGTAAATTACATCTTATATAACGAATTTGGCTCCGATCCCTGGGAAAGGGAACCCTTTAATCGAAGTACAAGAGCGATCTGCCTCGCCCTTTCAGCTTCTTATTTCACCACGTGGTTATTTTAAGCCCCTTGCCACAGGAAGTTTATAGCGCGGCGCACGGTTTTGGGCACGAAGAGGCGGTTCCCACTTCTCCCTTTCAAAAGACGCGAGAAGAGACATCCACAGAGCGCTCTTCAAATAGAAAACACGTCGTCCACGAGAGTCGTAATCGGTCGCAGCCTAATTTTTCTATTTCGGATCGTCCACCGTTCGTTAGCTTCGAACTCTTCGAACCGTCACCGTGAAATTACCAAATGGGGCACATGGTACGAAGCAAATCCATTCTATGAAACAAAAATAAACGGAATATCATCTTCTATGAATCCTCCTCTGTTGCACAAGGCTCGCAAGAAATACACCTTGACGAAAGAGCTGGCAATTCTGGAAACATCAAAGAAGGCACCTGTACAGCCTTAAATTGTAGCCATAGTTGGCGGGTATAGTTACCGGTTAGTCTTATTTACAGCCACAATATCGCAACAATATCCCTGTTTCGTTCGATCTCGTCACGGTTCGTCAGGATTCTCATGGACCTTCCTACGCTTTTACTCTGAAATCGATACACCGTGGATCCCTTCGATGGTGCACGAGGTAAAAGAAAACCGGTCAGTTTCGAGAAATCGTAAAGCAAAGTTTTTACGAGGAGGGCGGATTGGTGAACAGCAGCTGGAGGTAGTAGTGGGTGGTTGTTGTTGTAGATCTGCTCTAAAGGGGATGTTTTTTTTTCTTTTACTTTTTTCTTTCTTTTTTTCTTTTTGTACTGTTAAATAGGGCAATTCTGGGTGAAACGACTCGGTTTCGTGTAGGCTACGAAATGTTCCGTTTCTCAATATTTTTAATAGTATACTGAACATTATAAATGTAGGATTGGCACTTTGCAGCGATCCGATAAAAATTACTTATATGCTATTTATCAATGATAAAAAATAAAAACACAATCGCGATAATGTCAAAATAACGCTCTCGTATCTAAATCTCCTATCTTAAAATTGTCTACACAGTATATAATAAAAAAAACACCCTCTGAAACGCTATTCAACTCTCTCATTGTGCTCCACTCTATGCGACCCAGTCATATTTCTCGATTAGTAAAATTATTTTATCTTCCACTTTACTCCTAAACGTTCAACGTTAGAAATTATCGTAACTTGTGCAGACACTCGTGGCACCAACAATTTTCCAGCGAGAGTTATCGTGAGTTATCGTGATACACCGCATCTAACACCGTTTAACTGGAACCGCGACGGGGTGTGTTGAGCTAGAAGGGTTGGGGTAGATTTGCGCACGGTTTTGGCATTTTGCCTTCCTTAAATTGTCCGCCGACCGTCGATACCTTTCGCGGACACAAAACAAGCCCATGCTGGCCGCTTTTTCATTCTCGAAGGGACAAAAAACCGGAGTGGTCTCGCCGGTGGAAATGCTACTCGCCAAGTACACACAAACGAGCACGTACACAAGCGTGCAACACCGAAATACCGCAGAGATTGTGCAACTGAGAAAGAAAGCGCAAGGGGTGGCCCGCACAGGACGTTTTCTCCTTCTTTTTCCCGACGTTTTGCAATGGAAACGGCTCTCGACGAGGCTCGGTTATTACAGCGCGAACTCCCGACAGCCCGTTTCGACAACGCGTCGCTTGCGCACAGAAGCGGTTCGAGTCGCGCGCGCGAGCAAACACACGGAGGAACGGGGGCTTAAGGGGCTGTCGCGACCTCAGGAATTTCGAGGCGATAGCGCAGCTGTCGAGGAGCATGATCGATCACTCTCTGTCCGCGAGAAAGGGGCTCCGGGAAAGCAGCCTGTCCTCTTGTATCCCAACAGGTATACAGATACGTGCACAATTTTGTCGGGACCGTCTTGGAAAGGACGTCGTACGACGATTAGAGGAAGACAGGAGGGGGATGAAGGGGTTGGAGAGTAAATGGAAACGACGAGTTCAGTTCGTATTATCTTTAAGATGGAGATTAAGTCGTTAGAAAGCTGGGCTAATGAGTCGAGTCGGCTGTGTGCTATGATTGATCTGTCGGTGGATTAATTTTATCGGTGAAAATAGGTGTGCTTGGGTGTGACGAAAAGGAACGGTACGATCGGAAGAATGTGGAATTGAATTTTTTTTACGGGAAGATTGGTTTTCAAGAAAATAGAATTCGAAGATTTCTGCGCTTAACGGTTACCAGGTTTTACGAGTGAAGCACAACCGAGTGTAATTCTCGGTTCTTTACGTAGCTTTGTAGATGGATAGAAAATTGCAAGGTCTACAGTCGTGTTTAATATTAGGCGTAGATACTTGATAATTTACGAGATATTTATTATGTCTGTCCATCGAATTATTATTAACGGGATCGTGTTAAAGAAATACTAATAGGATCTGTATGCATCAGCGGACGCGTAGATTTCAACAGTTTATTTCGATAACGTAAATTTAAATTAATCAAATCGCTGATAAATGTATCATCAGTACTCAATCATGACGTTGGTATTCGGTTAATGGCACAACCATAAAGCGCATGGATAATCAAACGCACGCGCACCAAAAACTGATCCTATTAGGAAACTAAATTTATCCCATATTTTTTTATTTACTTTCTTTATTTATTTTTATACGCAAAAATCATGCTTTGCGCGGTTGTACCGTCCGTCCCAATCCACGTACACCTATACACGTGTGACCGATCACTGTGAGATGCACGTGGCGCGGATCGAGAGGTGTACAGGGGTGGTTCGAGCGATTAGATAAAAATAGTGTTTGTCGTTTGTTTATTGGGTTCAACGGGAGAGAAGTGAACGGATGCAACGAGCCGCACGCGGCTGAAAGAGACCGTCGACCGCATTGGCATTTGCATCATTCACCTTGAGAAGTGAATATAGTACGGTGGAAAGCCTTGTGTGTCGCGCGGACCGCGGATTACGTTTGAAGGAATTTATTGTGAGGTTGGTAACGCAGCAGCGACGACGTTACTTGTCGTTTCGCCTGTCTTCTCTCCACGCTTATGGAATATACGTCGAACCGGTGGGATAATTCGAGATCAACGTCTTCTCAACGACGGATACGTCGGGACGTATCTTGGTTCCCTGTGTCGACGACCGTCCAGTTTATAGAAATTCTTTTTCTGTGCTTCTTATTTCTGTGATTGCACGGTTTTGGGGTTGGTTAGGTTCGGGATTTTTGAACGTTGGTTTCTTGAATCTTGGATCTTAAATTGCATCTATGTTTGTGTTTAATTTAAAAATTGTATATAGGAATTTTTTCTGAGGGTTGTTTTTTAAAAGCTAGATTTTGCTTCCTGATTTTAATTTTAATAAAATTCGCTCGAAATTGAAGACTTCGGAGGGTGAAAGTGTTGTGTTGAGAATGATCGATTTTTTATTGGATAGTGATAATTGGTGATGGTATTTATTATTCTTCCGTGTATCTAATTTATTTGACTCACGGAATATACACTGTTTGGAAAAGTTAATCTAAAATAAATATAGCGAAGGTAGCGGAGCGTAGCATATCCTGTATACGAAGCGTTTCTTAATCCGTGAAAGGTATCGTACTTAGAATCGTATTCAGGATACGTGAACAATGACAAACCGCGTATTGCACTTTGTCTTCGGGTCACAGCCTTTCCTGCGAGCAATTCGCTCCGCGAATAGAAATAGCATACTGGCAACTCCTTGGCTCGTTTGTATCTCTAACAGTTTACCATTACGCTTCTATTCGTTCCCATAAACTATTCAGCAATTTCATCCATAAATCTCCGAACTCGATCATCCATCAATTTCCTCAAAAAGAAAAAAAAAAAAGAAAAAAACAATCTTACAACTTTCTACCGAAAAAACCACCCCCGTATACAAAGTTGTAGTTCCCCTACTTCTATCCAATTCTTTAAATTATTCAATAATTCGATTCAAAGACGCGCTATGTTTATCCCTCGAGTCCCAAGTCGTTATCTTAAAAAACCACCCCTCGCACAAAGCTTCGAAATTCACGCAGAGGCGACTCCTTTCGGTTCGCTCGCCGTCAGAAATAATAATTTCGATCGCGGTGGGCCGCGTCAAAAGGCCGTCGCTTTGCGGCGATTTATTTTTAAAGGAATCCGTGCTCGTTTGCTCTCTTTGTAAGTCGAGATAAAGGCGTGCGACGTTTGATACCGCTCGAGTAATTTCGTCGCCCCGGTGAAAAAAACCGAGAGGCACCCACGCCAACTGAAACCTCCAACAAACGACAAGTGCATGCAGGTAGTAGCACGGTGCGAGATTATTGTTGCCCTGGGAAATAACAGCGTTTCGCGTATCCTGGGGTTGACGGTGGCCGCCTGTCGTCGTTGGGAGGAGGGCTGGTTGGGCACGGAGAGGGCGGAAAAGGCAGTGCACGCGCGCTGTCCACTTTGTTTATACGAATCGCAGATACCGAGGCGCCGCGTGGAATTATATAAGCGGCCGGTAACGCAATCGGGACGATCTTCCAATTAAAATATTCTGCCTGGTGGCTTTAAACAGTTTTCTGGAAGGGGTCGCGAGCGGTGAAAACGCGCGAGCGGCATTACCGGAGGCGTGTTCCGCTTCCACGCAAGAACAGATTCTGTTTGTTGCCACGAAAAAAGGAGAGAGAGTCGAGGGAAATGGAGAAAGAGTAACAGGGAAGGCAACAAGGAAGAGGAAGAAAAAAAAAAGAAAAAGAAAAAGAAACAGAGAAGTGGGAGAGGAGAAGTTTCGTCGGTGTAACGAAAAAAGAATCGCGCGTTGCCTCGCGGTCTCTAACTACGGAACAAGTTTTCCCTCGCAGCCGGTTCCGTCTTTCCCTCTTGTTTCTCTCCTCTTCTGCTGGCGAGGGTTGGCTGGTGCGCAGCGTTTCAAGATCAGAGAAAGAAGTGGTGGAAAGAAAAAAAAAAAAGAAAAAAAAGGAGAAAGAAAGAAAAGAAAAAGAAGCGGTGTAGAAGGAAAAAAGAGGAAATTGTGGGTGGCAGAGAGAGGTGAGCGGGAAAGGGTAAAATATACCCGGCAAGAAAGAAATTTTCCTAACTAGCGGCTAGATTATTCGAGCAGTCGTTTAAAGTTTAAGTCATTAGTCACGTAACTACTTGCTTAATAACTGTAAAATCGTGCGCGCATTGGTTTTTTTTGTTTATTTATTATTTTCTTTTCCTTTTTTTTGGGAGGTAGTTGTTGTTTTTTCTTCCTTTTATTTTTTTTACTCTCTGTTTACTTGTTCCTTTTCTCCCTTTTGTTTTTGTTTTCATTGAAAATTACACGGTATCGAGGCGGCAGAGGCAAAAAGCGACAAAAGCCGCGCCGCGATGCTAGCAAAATTATATTCAGTGTCGCGGGACGAACGAGCAATCGGCTGAGTGGCATCAATCCGGTTAAATGGTCCTCGATACGCGCGTTCTACCGGAGCTGTTTTTATACGCGTTCACGGAAAACTAAATCGGCCTGAATGAAACTATTCCAACGGGCGCGCGTGCGACACGGCTACGCTGAATTTCCCCCGAATTACGTTTCAATCATTCACGTTTAATTCTTGCGGTTAATAAACGCGCCGCGTCTCTCTCCCTCTCTGCATACCGGGTGGCTCGAGAAATTCTATTGTTGTTTTTCTATTTGTTCCAAAATTATTAGCAACGTTATCTGTATTAACCTTTGAAGCTAAAAGTGTTACACGAATAAAAATAGAAACGGTTTTTATTATTTTATATCGTGGAATCCTTTTTACCTCAGTAACAAAATTTTAGAACTCTGAAAATCTTGGATAAATATTCTATATTACTAATTACAGTTCACAAATTAATTTCAAAGTATATTATCTATTATCTGCTACTGTATTATCGAAATTTGCGTTTAATGTTCATCACAGAAAAATGTTACCAATACTATCTAGCGTATCTTCTTACAATCACATTCTTTCTTTCTTTCTTTCTTTCTTTCTTTCTTTCTTTCTTCGTTTTTATATCATTTATCCCATAATTCTCACAATGGTCCTCGTTCCTTTTCATTTCCCTCTAACTCGACAAACGATCGTCCTCTCCACCAACCAATACACCGCTCCCTTCCCACCGAAAAAGAATCCATAAAACATGTATCCGTGTTTTGTCTGCCTACACCGCGCAGGAAGATACGTATTTATCGGGCCATTAAGCGTACGACGCTGCCGGGAAAGCGTCTGCGGCGCCGATGCTCGTGTAATCCGCGGGAAAAGCTATAATCGTGCGCGAGGTCGTGTCACTGGTCGGTATAAGGCGCGGTGTAGCCGGGGTAAAGAGGTGAAAGAGAGCAAAAGAGACTCGATGGTGAGAGGGAGAGGGAGTGGAGAGAAGAGAAATGTATTAGCGTGGTGGTGAACGATGAGAGGGGCGTGCCAGCCGCGGTAATAGCTGGTAAGCTGTGCTATTATGAGCAGCCTGCAAAAAAGTGACGTCACGCTAGGCCACTCCTGTGGTTGACCAAAAGGAAAAAATGAAAAGAAGAAAAGAAAAAAAAAATGGATAGAATAGAAAGAAAAACGAAAAGAAACGCATTACAATTCGTCGCTTCTTATTGTTTTACCGCAATTGGCCACTACTCTCTGCCCCGTCCCCTGTTATTGTTTAGCAGATCGCGTTTTCCGCCGCTTCATTATACCCCTTTGTCATCGGCCGTGAGCTTTGGTCGCACTCTTTAATATTTATTCCTTAACGGTGCATGTTCTCGGTCAATTTCCTGGTTGCACGCCGACAACATCGAACGATCGCGA
Organism: Ctenoplectra terminalis; assembly: GCA_019453375.1. Classification (NCBI taxonomy): domain Eukaryota; kingdom Metazoa; phylum Arthropoda; class Insecta; order Hymenoptera; family Apidae; genus Ctenoplectra; species Ctenoplectra terminalis. Next base: position 53,533 of record SMSQ01021038.1, read on the forward strand.
TCGTTCCGCTCTTATCCGATGGTGCATCTAATTCCGCGAAATTCCGTCGCCAATTGCCGACAGGGAGATGGCGAATTCGCGAGGGAACGCGAATTGCGACGATTAGCTCGTGTCTGGTCGATGGGGAAGATAAGTCGATACGATGACGGGTCTATCTGGCGTACAACGGACGACTGAATGTTATTTCACGCTTATTTTTAATGCTAGAAACGATCAAAGGAGGAAAGAAGCAGCTTTGTTCACGCTTTAACGCGTTGAGTGCCCCGATTACTGTTACGAATCCTAGAGTCGACTGATTTATCGACATTAACTATTCATAATGTTCTCCTAAAGTAGTCTCGTCCGATAGTCCGAGGAGGAAGTTCTGTGGAAAGAACAGGGGATTAACCTTTTATAGGAAGTTTAAGTTGTAACTTGGAAGTTGCGTACTCGTATATCTATATTTTGTGTCATTTTATTTACTCATTAAATTTTATCACTGTAGTACCACTGTACCGATACCAGACCACACCGATATTCCTAAATAAAATCGGGAAATACAATGAATTCCAACTTCTTTTTTCCTGATAGATTTATTTTACCAAATAAAATTCACGAGGATTAAAAAAAAAAAAAAGAAAAATTCCACACGTATCGGATGTAATACATACAATGCTGAATCTCTTTCGTCGAACCAGCTTGTCGTCTATAAGCCAACCGTTCAACGGTCGGTCTCAGTCGACGAAATATAAAATAACAGACTATTCCACGTAATCGATAAACGTTTTACTTCACCGCGATGGAAGCTTTCCTTCCGCTGAGCGTTCGCTCTCCGTACGGTCACTCTTCCGAATAGAATTTCTTGGAACTGTGAAAGACATTCTCGGAGAACTTTGTCGCCGGTAAGACTTTTCTCTCCGAGATTGCAGTCGCAGGACCACGCCTGACAATCCTTTTAATTTACCTCCAATTCCCATGCACTCGCGCCCACGTGAGCTTTCTAAACGCTCCAACAATCGCGAGGGGCAGAAATTAGCCGGTCTCTTCGGGTCGGTCGCGCGTTTCTCGAGCGACACGCAGAAGAAAATCACGAGAGGCGAGCCAAGGAATTAATATTTATAGAGCACCTCGCCACGGCGATCCTGTGTCGAGCTGGCTGCTCGCGTGTGTCCCCCTTTCTTTCGAAAAACCGAGCGACAATGTGTGCCACGCTGTGGGAATATAAATCCCCTGGTCGCTTCTTTACACAGACTTTGCGCTGATATAGAGAGAAAGAGAGAGAAAGAACGTGCGCTTGCGGATCCATTAAAACTGAATGTGCGAAAAATCGATCAGCCTGTCCACGTCACACGCGTGTGCAACCATTGGTGCATCGGTGGACGTGTGCAGACACTCGACGATGTGGAGCAAGGTAAAGAAGCATAATCGCGTCGTCGAGCGATGCGTCGTGAATCTTTAGGGGTTTAGCCCTTCATCGAAGCCGAGTATCTTTTCGCTTCGTGGAAAAGCGATCGGTCGTCGAGGTAATTTTGTTTCGACGTTATTGTCGTTGCGTTGGTTAGGCGCGCCGGTGGTATAGCCTCTCGAAGAAGAAATTCTGTGTCACGTATAGCTCGTTGGGAAGCGTTGAACTGGAGTACGATCTGGAAACACGTTTTATTTGGTGTATTTATAGCGCAGGGGTTGCAGTTTTATCGGGGATGGTAAGGGATCGATGATGTTCGGTGTTTCGGAGATTTCGATGCCCAGAAAGGGGAGTAGCAATGTGTTCGATGTAAAATTGGGTTTCTTTTTTTCGCGAAGCGTAGGGAATTGTTGGATCCAGCGTGAGTTTTTGTTTCCGTGGCTGTACGGTGGATCGCAGGATTTTGTTATACGGGATGTTGACGAATGAGAAACGGTCGGAAACGCGAGGGCGGGAAGATTTTCTTGCGCGGTTGGGTGTAAATGGCTAAGTGGCGGTGCTATGCGTGGAAAAGAAAAAGAACGGAGAGGATGTAAATGGGTTAAGAGCAGAGAAAGAGATATAGAATAGTGGAAGAGAAAATAGAAGGGGTGGATCACTTGCGTAAAGAAGGGAACGAAGAGCAATCGATTATATGTTTACAAAAAAAAAGTAAAAAAAACGTAGAAAACGTAGAAGAAAATGGATATTAAAAAGAGAGGAACGAAGAGAAAATAGAGCGTGCTTGAAGAAGAAGATAAAAAGGGTACAAAGAAGAGGTACTCAAGATAGGAGGAAAAAAGATCGAAGTGGATTGAAAATAAGAAGTAGAATAATAAGAATGTAGCGAACCATCCTCGGAGTAAAAATACACATTTTAATTCTGCTACCCCTTGAATTAAATAGAGCTTGAACTTTGTTATCTCTGAAGTCAAATTTGACGATTGATCCTTTAAATAATAATAATAATAATATAAAAAAAAACAGACACCCGTGATAGATTAAATCCTGAAGCTTCTCTATAAAAACCTGTAAACGAAAACTCCTCCGAACCTCGAAGAAGACTTCTCCAACATCGACCAACTTGACTTACGGTTCTCCGCGGTGTGACGCGAAGATGACAACATAGCCGTCCGAAGTCGACGAAGCCAGGCCACTACAGGGGAAGGAGGGTAGGTTTCGAGGGGTTACTTTCGTGGTCGCGTGACTGGAACCTCTATTTCGCGGCGGCTCTCTCCAGCTGACTGTTCTACCTGTCCTCGTGTCACGTGACGGTAACCCCTTCCTGAAATTCGCACGAAATTCAACAACTAACTTGATTTCCCCGTTGATTCTATAAACTAGACCCTCTCTGGGTTACACCTTCATCAACCGTGAACGATAAGTGGCTCTCGTTCGATCCCTCGAAACGCTCGCAGTATCTTAAGAATTATGAAACGTTAATCGGTTCGCCCTTGTTCGCGATCCTCATCGCTTTCCATTTGGAAAGAAAAATGTAACTCGTTATTCTCTCGGTATCTTTCGCACCGTGCGCAGTGTATATCAGTCGCTTAAAACAGTTACGAGACGAGCCCCGGTAACGTGGCACGCGGTTCCATTATAAATTCCCGTTTAATCGGGTTTTCGATATTAATACCCGGCCGATCGTTATTATTCCCGACGGTTGTAATTATCGCCGCGGTAATATTCGTTTGCACGTCGCGGAGTCATTACGCGTCGCCGTCCAGGTGATTACGTTCGCATCGTTCGCGGCTTAATTAAAAGGGAGTGACAATACGGCCGCGTGGCGTCTTAATATCCACCCCTCCAACGTTCTATCCGTTCCACCATGCTCGAATATTGAAATCGAACAACGCGTTCTCGATCCATCGTGTCCGGTCTGGTCGGTAACGCGAGCTTAAACGCTTTGAAAGAGAAAAGAAAAAAAGAAAAAAAAAGAAAGAAAGAAATATCTGCCCAGAAACCCTTCATTTGAGATTGTTTATCGATGCTTAAGTCGTACCTTGCGGGACTCAACCTTTCGGGGGCTCCTATTCGCCCAAAGCGAGAGATGATCGAACCTCGTGGCCAGGGGTTGGGTCGGGGAAGGTCGGAGGGCTTTTTGGCGGCGATAAGAGCTATTGCTGAAATTTAGCAATATTCTCCTGGGCTGTGCGGCGCGTACCCGGGCTGTATAGCATAAGGGGTGGAAGGGGGTGGTACACGGGGCGCACCGTACTCTCTCTCTCGAGCGATCTCTCGAAGCGTGTGTTCCGATGGGCAACCGATATGGTCGCTATTAGTCTCCGGTGCTCAGAAGCACTATACCTACGGCCCATCTCCGGTGTCCAAGTGAAACGGAGGATGAGGCGAGCGTGTAGCCGAGGCAGGGGCAGGAGGAGAGCGTGTAGGGCTTTTTGGGGCGTAGATAATAGTGAGAGAGTGGCCATTAAGGGGCGAATTGCGTAGCAGGAAGAAGGCTTCGCGAAACTTCGCACCTGCCTTTCCACGCTTCGGATACATATTCATAAATGGACGGCCGTTGAAGGGAGGAGAGAGAGAGAGAGAGAGAGAGGGCGTTTAAAAAGGCTCCCTTCTCCTTTTTTCCCCTCTTTATCCCTTTCTCCATTGGTCTCTTCGTTTTTTCTCGAAATTCGCGACAGAGTAAGAGGGGACCAGCCGGAACACGAGAAACCATCGGTGCTGTTCCGGTTCTTGACGTTCTGGTTTTTGCCCTCCAAGAAGTATTTGTTATTCTCGTTAGGATCGAGGGCTGTAAATTCGTTGTTAATTCGAATGCTAATGCGTTTTCCGCCGGTGGATGATGGCGTGTTGCCGAGACTGGCCTCGGCTCAAGTCTTCGTCGCGAGTGGCCGAGAATAATGATATTATTGCGAAGCCGCTTACGGCTTACGGCAATTAAAACTTTGGTAATTGCCGTGGTGAATTACGTAATTACCACGTCGTGCACTGGGCCGGTTACACCGATGCAATATCTCGCTTTTTGCTTTCCTTCGGTGTACACCCACCTTCGTCGATGCCATTTCTGAGTACCAAGAACGGTCAACGGTGGCTCTAATTAAGAGTGGCCTGCCCGGTGGCTTTATAGTTCCATCGAAATGAGATTTTGTCGCTTCTGCGCGATGGTGTATCGCTCCATTCGATCGAGCGTCTAGCAACCCCCTCGGCTACCCCTTTCCTCATCTATGCATGCTTCTTTTCGATCGTTAATTCGCTTCTTGCATATATTTTATACGAGCTTCGTAAAATATCTTACCAATTTTTTTTTTTTTTTTAATTAAAAAAATAGAAACTGGATACACAATTGTTTTATTCGCTAAACGATACGAGTACCATAGTTATAACGTCTTCGATAAATTTGTCTAGTACGTACAATAATCCGAAAAATCGTCTCGAAAAATATTAGTGTACTCGAATACCTTTCGTAGCCGCTACGAGAATGTTAATAAGACGAACGATAATTAGACAGTTTCATAGTCTATTGTAATTTTCGTGTAATTACAAGTTACGCAAAAAAACGAAGATCCTGTCTGCCAGTTTCGTTCCGCTATCGTGGCTCGTTATATATGTGCGTTCCAGTTTGTGTCTGGTTTCCTCCGTCGTTTCGCGGCAATTTCCATTTAAATCCGTTGATAAACGTTCACCGAGCAGGCTTTCTGTTCGACTCAGGTCCAAGACAACGCTATCATTGTTATCAGGCACGTAGGACGCGTGCCCTCTGGCTGTCGCACACCGGGCAGCGTTGAAACGCCCACAACCTCGAATCGCCTCGACCAGAAAGCCGTCCAAGCCCTTGATGGTTAACCGTGGCTGGTGCTACACAGTCGCCTCTTTGTCGATTAGCGCTGCTGGCGAACTTACGCCAGAATCGAGACCGGATTTTTAGCCGGCTCCAAATAGTCGTTATACTCTCTTCCTTCCTTTGGAATTCTTAGAAAAATCTTGCCGTAATTACACAAATATTTCTTTCAACGGCTACTATAGAAAACCTACATCGAATGCTGCAAGAGATACTAATTAACCACAGGAGGTATCAAAAAGGTTAAAAAAAAAGAAAAAAAAAAAAAAATTGGGTAGGGTAATCGAGGATACATGGCCCACTTTTTACAATTTATACATTTTCAAAAGATACACATCTGCTAGCCTACGCGATTTTAAATCAATTCACCGTGAAGTACCCTATAAATTGTAAGCACAATAGGAGCGCAAAGCATGGACTCGTCTCGCTAAAAAATACGCAGATCGACAAAATTATGCAAAACTGTGTGTCGATAAATTTAAACAAACCTGTTCCACACACCCTTCGATACCATCCACACAATCACGTACAATTAATTAAAACAGTTAACACTAGAACTACCGACGATTGAAGCACATTTCTATCAAAAAAATCATAACGAAAGATATATAAAAAAATACATAACGCAAGAGAAACGACTCTTTCTCCAAAGAAAAAATTGCCTTTGAGATACCATAATTTATAAAATTTCCGTAAAAAATTACCAATGGATCATTTTGACCACTTTGGTAGTTGCTTACCAAAATTTTTCACCCACCCCATCTAATCACCCTCCCCCAATCATCCAAAGGGTTAACCTCGATGAAAGAGTCCCGATTTAATTGATAGATTCTCGTGAGTACGACTTCCGACCTTCGATTCCCCAACTCTGGCCACCTAGGCCAGCTAACAACCGTACAAAATTGTCAAGGGTGGCACGCACACGTGTGCACGCGGTTGGTCTGTTTATATCGGCGGCCGGCGAACTGGCCGCCACGGCTTTATCATTATCGGATGTGACTAATGTGGCGTTTAACGCAACCTCTCAGGTTAGTTATTATTATAGCCCTTGGCAACCGGGCCCTGGCCCTTTTCTCTCTCTCTCTTTCTCTCTTCCCTTTCCGTCTCATCGAGCGATACGCCCTTTCGACCGAATCCACATGGCCTCCAGGCCCCGGACCGACGTTTCCCTTTTTCTCTTCCTCTTTCTACGGATCTTTGGACACGTTGGTTTATTCATTCAGTGAACCCAGGACCGGTCGGCAGGTTTCGGTTATTGTTTCTCGGGTTCCAAGCAGAACTAAGGGGGAAGAAGAAGGAAAAAAAAAAATATTAGCCACGGATCGGTGACTCTACGGGGACACGTGATTCTGGGCTTCCTTGGATTTCGCGGGAGCTGAAAGAAGGGGCTCCCTTAGGGTCGTTTGTGGGATCTTTGAGCGTAGGCGAAGGAACGTGTAATTAAACGGTGATTTTTTTTTTTTTTTTTTCTGCCTGCGTAATTGGAGTATGAATGAGAATAGGCGAAGGTTGAGTACCGGAGTAGCGTTCGAGTATATTGCTACCTGTCGCGAGGCTATAATTTGTTGCTACGATTTATACAAGGGGTTCTCAACAGGTATCCTGTGCGGCAATTAATATATTTTCCAGTGTTTGCGTCGGACTGCGATGAAAAGTAAAACAGGATCTAATAATGTAATTGAAGGTATTGAAGCAAATTTTGAAACGATACCGATGGGAAACGTGTTAATTAAACGGGTAGTCTCTGCCTTATCTTATCCGTTTCTCATTTACGTATCCAGTAAATTATTTTTCAACCGTTCTACTCGCGATCGCTGAAAAAAGTAGTCGAGGCAAAAACGTGGCAGGGAAAATCGAATTGAAAGCCACTGATCGATATGATAAATCCACCGGAGATCTCTGTGACAGAGCTGCTATTACGATCATTCGTTATTGGTTTTGTAATTAGCAACGTATCCGCGAGTTCTACGCTCCGGCACGCCTAAGACCTCTCTAGATATTATCAGACTCCATTAATCGTTTTACTGCACGATTAGTATCCCTCTGTGACAGCTAGATCATAGAGTTCGGTCTCCGATTTCGATATTTGTCAAAATCGAATCAAGTAGCTTTCCGTAGCCAATTTAGCCGGCTCTAAACGCGTCGGGAACACACGAATCACCGTCAGCCAGTTGATATCATAATACCCGGTCTATTCCCCGAAGCACCGCTTTCAATATCGTAATTGAATGTCGACGAAACACCTGGTGATTCGTCTGGTTCGCACTCGTCCATGGTTCTCCGACCGGTGAACACACGCAACGACAGCTTTAAGCGTATGCATCTCGCTCTCTCTCTCCCTCTCTCTCTCTCTCGGGCTGTTGTTTATTCGTCGGTACGTGCTTCTGGCTCCCTGCATGTTTGGTCGTTATCGAATACTAGCGCTACTGTTTACGCATATCTTACGGCGTTATCGTTCAGCGGGGGGTACGAAACTGTGGCCTCTGTTATCTGTACGAAGAGGAACGTTTCGTCGTTACAATCTCTTATCCCCTTGCTGTCGTCGATCGGCACACACGGAAGAATAAAACGAGGTCCGATGTTTGTACACGGACACCCGGTAGACGTTGGAACGGGTCGAGGTAGCGTGAAGAATCCTCACGCTACCGTGACTGCTAACACGGGTTAATCTTGCTTAATAACAGCCGGAGCGCCGTGTGTGTCTCGCCCTTTGCCATCGTTCATTATCGTCCGCGTAATTTTTTACGGTTCTGCGTGGAATAAACGATATTAATAATACCAGTAATTAGACCAAGATAATCACCGGGGAGTATTTGTTAATTATCGATTGGCATCGTATGATAACGTGGAAAGGGAACGACGGGGGGAAAAACGTAAGGCGATACGGTCATTTTTTACGGCCCAGTTAAGCTTTCTCGGGGGCTCAGCCTTGGCCAGATCGTCGGTGTGCCAACATTGTAAATGAATATTAATTATGCCCAATTACCCACGGGGGAGGGCGTTATCCTTTTCAATTAAACCTGCCTCGCGATTTACCGGAGTAATTTCTCCAACCACGCATCCCGTCTGATCTCGAGGAAAAAAAAAAAAGAAAAAAAAATTACCAACCTTCTTCGCGTCCTCCACGTGTCCGACGAAGCGAGAACTCGAGTTTGTTCGTCCGTTAGTTCTGCCATCATTGAATTCGCGACGGTACCAACGTCGATTTATTACCCATTCACTGCTCAATGTTGCTGCTACTGGATAAAGTCGGCTCGAACGAGTTCTTTTTCTATGCGTCCCGTTTGAACGTCCTCGTCGAGCAATTTCTTTGTCGACCAGCCAATATCGAGGTGTCCGCTTGTTTCTTAGGCCGACAGAGTTAATCGTTTACACGTTGCACGCGTGTTAATTCACCGACGTCTGACAAATGAGAAAATCCTCATGGGAGTTGGCCCGATAATAAGCCCGACAGAGGTCTCATCCGTTCCGATGCCACGCTAATTAGCTCGAATTACCGTTTTCGTAGGCCGACGTGGCTGGTCTTGTTCCCTTCGTTACGAGTGTTTCGCGTGGGAGTCTCGGAGGGCGTGAAAAGGGAAAAGAATGATGAGGTGGGAAACGGGTGCGGTATGGTGTCTTGATATCTTGTTCATCCGAGAAGGAATTAGCTTCGCCGTGGCGTTAATTGTTGCGCCAAGAATAAGTAAGTTGAAAGATTTGAATCGTGGTAATTGGGAGCAATGGTGTGGGAGGAGCCGAGGAATCGATTTAGCTTTGTACTGGGTGCTTCGAAATCGTCTCTAGATATTTTACTATCGTTTATTATATTTTATTATCTATCACAGTGGTAGGTAACATAAATTCACTTGGAACTAGACTAAGTAACGGGGACGAATTATTCGACGTAACTTACATCTTTGCGCCTTGTACGTATCATAAAAGATATTCATTTTATTATTAAATTCGTTCAAAAATGTAGATCATTTAATGATAACTTTTTCGGTACACAGAAAGTTACCAGACCTACCTAATAAGTCTATAATACACCTCGAAGGTGTATAATACAACTCGATACAATTCTCAGACCTAACAACTCAATTCCGCCGTAAAGTAGTTACCAGCAAAAGGAAGTCAGACTTTTCGGCTTCCACCGGAAGATCAGCCCAACGAATTGAAATACGAGACTTTAATGCGTCCGTGCGAACTTGTTAAGCGGCGAGCGTAATTAGGCCCGACTCGTAGCGGCGAGTGATTATAATTACGAAATGCTTCGGTCACCTGGACGCATTAATTTCCATCGGTGAACGCGCGTAAACGCGCGATACCAGCCAAAGAGTATAATACACACCGGGTGCTGCTGTTGGTGAAATAAATTGATCGGTCGACGCGTTGCCAGCAGGAAGTCGAAGAAAGTGAGACCACGAGAGGGGCGAAGGGGAAAAGAGAACGAAAAGTCAGCCGCGTGAACCGTCGCCGCATAAATCCTCCGAGCTTATTACAAATACGTAACGCGGCTTACGCGGTTTATCGATATTGATTTATTCATAACCCAAGTACGTGGACACAAGCTCGTCCACATGTACACGGTCCGTTTTAGCATCTCGTTAATCTTGGACGCGTTGATTACCGCCGTTAGGCTGCTCGTCGACTGGCTCGCCGGAGCGTTCTTCGTGAAAACCTTCGCCCTCCTACACGACCGCATCGCCTTAAATCACCGACGTCCGATAATTGAGGGGGTCCTTGCGATGCAACGGCACCTCGTTTCAGGCGCACCCCGCGAAATTAGGAGAACGACCGCTGGCCGCGCCCTTGTCCCGCCCTTCGTGCGTCGGCGCCAAGCTTCCGTGATCCGTGGCCGGACTTTTTGTCGGCAACTACGTCCGGAATCGTTCCTCCGGTACCTCTTCTACCTCTCGAAAATCTTAGAACAATTATACGACAATATTTGCTTGGAATTAAATTATTTGAAATTCCGGAGATACGTTACTTTTAATTTAGTATAAATTTAAAAATATTAAAAATATTAAAAACCTCCGATGATACTGTTTTTTATAATACCCGATAGGTGAAATAATTTTCCAAGTACTACTTGTCTCCCTGTTTTCTCGAAAATGTAAATTTCCATACAGATTTTCGTACTCGAGTCTGCAGCAATTGCAGGTTAAAATGAAATCCTCCTAAAACCACCCCTCTGCCATTCCGTTTACCACAACGCACACGCTCATCGTACGGCTCTTTCAAACTAATCAAAATTACATTTCACTTCTCTTCCCCCTTTCACGAAACCGGTAAACGTCGCTGACTCGAACAGTCTGCCAGCCGGATAACGATCGCCACTTCTTCATCCCTGTGCACATTTCCCTAAACAGATGATACGATGCAAGATTACGTTGCCGGTGAATTCCACGTGTCATTACCTGTGTTCTTGTCGGTCGGTCGGTGTCCACGGGACAAGGCGGAAACAAATTGTGAAAGGTGAGGAGGGTTCACCGCGAGGTTCCCTCGGTGCAACGCGGAAAGAGGCGAGAGGGAGAGCCGACCCGTGCATTTTTGCCGCTTTCGCTCCTTTAATGGCATCGGTGCTCCTCGCAATTTGTTCGTATCGTTGGTCCCCCGGTATTTCTGGTGCATGCTCGGTTCGCGCGCATTTCCTTGCCCGCTTTTTGCCGATTCCACCGGCACGTGGTTGCACGTGGTCGAAACAGGCGGACGGATGGCTGGCGGGCGCAGAAAAAGCTTCGTTTTACACGGTGGACCTGCGTTAAATGCTAATAAGCGGGGAAAAGGTATGCGAGGATGTTTCTTCGGGTGGTTGCAATTATGTCGTGGATCAAGGTCGCAGTGTTTGGTTTTGTGGGAGTCGAGGGATCGCTGGGAACTTGCGACGGGGATAAAAATAGTGAGGGAACTGTAAAATCAAATTTATGTTACGCAGCGTTTGTATGATTCCAGGATAAAAGAATTGTGATCTAAGCAAGAAAGAAAAAAAATTGTTATCGATAGGCATTCTTTTCATTTTGGTCACCAATTTTGGAACCCTTATTTTTCTTTCTTCTCTTTCGATACTTTCTCAAAATTAGATTTACTCGTGGTCAACTGAATTCTAAACTCAGAAGTTTCATACAATTATAGTGTTTAAAAACGGATTCTCTCGTTCTATTAAATATTAATCATTTTTTAAACCTCGTACCTATCTCGAACTATTATTACAGCTTTAAAAACCAATTTTATAAATCTTAGAAGTTAACGAAACATAAATGAGAAACCCGCGTTCTCGACGATATTCAAAAACAAGACACAATTAATATAATTGACGTTCCTCCGCCACTCTTTCGCTACCGCTCGCGGAAACCACCACGCCACACTCATCACAGTAATCAAACCCCATTACGCCCGAATTACAACCACATTACACCTTTATCTCCACGAGGACAATCACGAAACAATGATCGAATCATAAGGTATTCGTTCTACCCGTCAATTTTCTTCCTAAAGACACACATCTCTCTGCGACCGAGATCGATCCAACGGTTCGAGGAATTGGGAACAATTCGTCCCGATGAAATCGGGTTCGTCGATCTTGATAACGTCGCGATATATAGGTACCAGGCATCGTTGGTGAACCTTTAATGCGCTAATGACAGGAAACGGGTTGACTGTGCGAGCGAACTCCAGCGTCCGTTTATGGAGGCGACCGGTAAATTGTCTAAGGAGGGGCAGGAATCCTAAAGAGTCCACCGGTTACAAAGGAACTCGCCACTTCCAGCACAACTTTTTGCTAAGCGTAACGCATACAAATGCACCGGTACCGCGGCGGGATCCTTGAAATCTATCCACGAAATCTTCGTCCTGCTGGTTCCCGCATTTTTCCGCGATGATATGCATGCGCAACGTTAACCGTTGCTGCTCCTCGTTCGTTTTAACTTTTATTACGTCAGATCGTATCAAATATGCTGCTCCAGGGAGAAATATTGGCGTTTTATTCCGCGTTTCCGCTTCATTTCTTCTTCTTCTTTTTTTTTTTTAACTGGATCTTGATTTTTGCTCCTCGTGTGCGGAATAGTAATTGCCGGTTAATGTTTGACGATTCTTTGAACTTGGATTAACCCTCTGTAACGCTGTACAGCTTGCAAACTTACGTTCCCGTATTTTTATATTTGAACGATCTTACTTTCCTGTTACCGTGCTATATTTTAACGATCTTATAAATTACACCAACCAGAATATTTACAATCATCGGTCCCTATATTTCGGATGAAACTAATCGTACCGGACTATAATTTTTTCCCGTCTTAAGTAGACAAACCTCGGCTTACGGTTAAAAAATACAGTTGGTTATACAGACATCCAACCATCCTGGGTATTTAAATTTTTGCGAAACTGGAAGTCTCCTCAGTTACGCGAATTTCACTCCACGCGGTCATTCGGTGCGTCCCTAACCACGACGTTGTTGAAGGAACCACCGTACCTTCTCATCGTGCCAACCCTTTATCGAAACCCTTCCTAAAAAAGAAGCAACCCCACCTGTCGACACCACCTATACCCGTTGCATCGATAAATCGAAGAGGACGATGCGGTGAAAAGTTGCGTCACGGGGAGGTCTAAGCGTGGTCGGTCTCTCGGCGGTTAGCCTCGGCGTTAGAAAAGCAACTAATTAATTAGTTTGCGTGGCGTGACGCTATCGCGCGCGGCGTGTATCGCGGCGGCAGCGCGCCAGTGGGGGGGCGGAGGAGGCGGAGGCGGCGGCGGTAGCGGTGGAGAAGCTGTCGGCGGACTAGGAGGAGACCGAGGCCCTCTGAGTGCGCGGCGTTGCCATACCTCGCGCACGCACCAAATATTTGACGCTAACCATCGGTGAAACACGCTCTCTCGCTGTCTACCCCTACCAGGCTTACTAGCCGGCTCGAAAACATCGCCGCCTCCTGTTATTTGCATTCCCCTATAGAGCCGGCCACCGCGCGCGGTATGCGTGTCATTGTCTCTTGGTCCCTCGGTCTTCTCCCTGCCTCCTCTGCTCGGGCTGCTTCTCTCAGCTCGTTGTTGCCTTGGTCCTCGTCCCTCTGTCCTTAACTGGCCTCCTCTGTTCGCTCAAGCGGCCGTCGTCGCGTCTTGGTCTTTGGAGCACTCACGGAGATCGTCTCGCTGCGATTCGGATGGGTAGAGCTTCCTGGAATGGGATTGGCGAGAGGTTTCCGCGGGGATGTTGGGGAAATTCGAGGTTCTTTTCTTTTTTGGATCGAGCGACGGTGGGGGGGGGGCGGGTATTGTGGGATTGGAAAAGATTTTTTTAGAGGGTGGAACGTGTGTTGGGTTCATTCGGTGTTCTAGTGTGTTTCATCTCCGATTAAATTTTCAATTCCTCGTCTTCGTAAGATTCCTTCGTATAGTTCGAATCACGTATCACCATGGATCGATCCAATTTTTTTTAACAAATTTAGCCGTTTCAGGAGATATCTGAATGTTCGAAACGGGAAACAAAAAATGTAAACGCGTTAGAAAAAAATGTTTTCCATCGGCTCACCCTGTATAAGCTTCAACTCCTGACCGACTTTATACAATCTCGCCATATTTCTTCCACCGACTATATCCAGAAAAGATGTCGCCGTTGTAAATTGAATACAAAATAGAGGAAATATCCATAACGAGCTGGTAGCGTCGCAAAGATCAGCTAGAGCCTGCGAGAGCTCGTTTTCAAAGATCTCGACGAGCTGAGCCGGTGAGTGCTATCGACGTCGAAGACGAGCACCTGGCGTCTGATTCCGGGCCGGGGTCTAATCAGCGATATAAAGTACACAGAATAAGAGAGAGAGAGGGAGGAAGAGAGAGATAGGAAGCGGTGTATAATGGAGTAGGTGGTGAATCAATAATCTTCAGCCGCGTTTTCCCTGTCAGTTCGCAAAGAGAGCGCGGCCGATGCAGGTTTTTGATTTCCGTTCGATTGCATTCGGCCGTTTGATTCGACCCGTGTTATCGGGTCCTTGAATCGAGTGCTGCCTCAATTAAGTATATTCGCGTGGATATTCGCGGCCGGATAAGCGAATCGATCCTCCCGCACCCCCGTCGCCGTCACCCTGCCTCTATCTTTGTCCATCCCTTTCCGTGCGTCGGTATCGCTTCGCGTCAATTGCGCTTCCTGTGTTCGTCGAACGCCGCGCGCGCTGAAACATCCCAATTAGTCGTCGACGAACGTTGTTACGTCATTATCGCGAAAACGTCGAGTAGTCATTTACGACAGTTTCGGCCGATATTTCGCCGCCGCGGTCGCTATCCTTTTTCTCTTTCTCCTTCCGGCAGACCGTACGATACGATTCCAGTACTCGCGAAATGCGGCGAAGAAATTGCTGACACCTTCGCGTGTCTCGATGAAAATATCGCCGTGGTCTATGTGTAACTTGGTATGAAAATGATTGCGACTTTGTTACAACGTGGGGTAGAAATTATTGTGACTTCCGTATAACGTGGTGCTTAAAATTATAAAATTATAAAATTATATAATTATCTTTTTTTTAGTTTTCAAAAATTACTCCGACTCCTTGTAACACTTCGAAAGTTTGCTATAACCTCGGTATACCTAGCTGAAAAAAAAAAAAAAAAAATTGTAACCCTCCCATAATAATACTAAAAAATGTAGCAAATGGAACAAAAAGCAGAACCTTCTCTTCATCGTCTAAAAGTGATCTTATCTCCACCGAGAATATTTTCTATCCACGATAATTTTTCACACCCCCGAACATACACCAAAGAATCTTCCGTATCGCGAGCCTACTGTTACTTTCCACCAATCCTTTCAAACGACCGAAAAACAAGTTGCACAGCTATGTGTTCCACGCGTCTTGCACAAGTCGATGCGCCTCCAGAGGAATTCTCGGTCCGCGTTTTTCGGCACACTCGTGCACGTACACGCGCAATGCCCTGGCCCGGCTATAGTAATTTACGAGCGATCGTTCGTCGAATTCCCGGATGATATTTTGCCTCGCGGGGCCACGGCCTCTCTTCGAGCGTACCTGCAGCTGCACACGACGTCGTATATCGCGCGTTCGCCAATTTCGACACCTTTTGGGTATCGTGAACGGGCCACCGGAGCCCCGTGCATCGTTTCGAATAAGAGAAACGAGCCCGCAGAGCCGGACGCGCGTATCGTTGCATCGGAACTTTACGACGGGAGCGAGAAAGAGGATAAAGGAACGATACGAGCCGCAGAATTCCGGCTGAGGACGATGATGAAGGCCTTTGCGCTTGCTTCGTTCGCGGCAGCAGATGTCAGTCGGCTAATTTGTCCGTTCACCAGCGTGCCTAATTACGAATCCTCTTGGAAACAGCTCTTTTTGTCTCTCCCCCTTTTTTTCTTTTTCTTTCTGTTTTTTCTCTTTTTTGTTGTTTTTTTTTTTTTTTTTTTTTTGTTTGCTCCGATTGGTCAGCAACCCGAGGTGTGTCGATTCGAATCGAACAGATTCTTCGATTTCTGGGCCAAACGGGGACAGGTGTTGCTTCGACAGCTGGGGAACACGATCTTCCGGTTAGAGAGCGTATTGAGACAATTGATTGGATGATAGGTTGTCGCTTGGTGTCGAGGTGATATAGTTTGATGTTCGTGGTGAAGTTGATTATTAGGTGTAGGCAAGAATTCTGTGAATGATCTTGAATCGAGATATCGCGTCGCGATTTTGCACGTTTGGTTTAATTTTTGAAATAGCGATGCGGTTTAGGAAATTGTTGCGAGTAGAGTATGGCTACCGATAGAGTGTATATTTAATATTGCATTTCTGTCTCTGAAATTATTCAAATAATTTAGTTTGAGTCTTAGTGACGGTAAAAAGTGGTATCAGGTATTTGATAAAAGAAATTTTTATATTGAAGTCCAGTTTCCGTCCGAAACCTAGGAACTGTATTACTGACCTAACTCGAACCTAAATAGAGGATGTTTTAGTTTAAAAAAATTTAGACTACATTTTTCTTACAAAAAGACAGTGAGATTAGTCGAACCAGCCGATAATTTTGACATTGTGGTTAGGTGACAAAAAGATAAAGAGACGAAGATTGAAATAGCGGAATGTTAAAGGAGAATGAGAAGGAAAATTGTGCGAACCAAGGAGAAAGCTCGAGACCGATTGGTCCTGCTTTCTGACTCCGATACCTCTTCGAGGATTTTCTGTACTTTATCGGTCACACTTGTTTAGCGTCGATAGCCGCGGTTGATGTAATTAAAGGAACCTTAATCAGCCTCGTTAGTCTCCATTTCTTGTTACAAATTCGTTCACAGTTATAGCACCATGCGAAAGTTAGTGCCATTATCTTACAATACAGAGATCTAAATCAAGATAGAGACCTAAATTTTCTCATACACTTCTCGCTATGCCCATGAAATTAATATCTCATTACTGGATTACATACTTTCATACATTTATGAAAAATTTTGAGGCAGAAAGGTGCACAAAATACACACGATAAGCAAAAACATAGTACTCTTTACAATATTTAGCTTCTATTTCTTTCAATTACATTCATAAAATATCTGAATTTGCATAACGATTCATTACTATCGCGTAACACGAAACACATTTCTACAAAAACCAAATTTTCTAAAAGTACTTGCACTCTTCGTTTACATACAACCACTGCATCGTGTCGATCGAAAATATCGTTACAATATGATCCAATATACCATCAAACAACCATCCATCGTATCCACGATCCATATTCTCCAAGATCTCGCGCCAATCCCGTTATTCCCGACGAGCCACCGAACCCCGAACAAGAGACAAGCGCCGAGCACGTAGCAGCAGGTTCTCTCGTCTCCCAAACCGGAGGACGACTCCCGAAGAGATTGTCCACTTGACGATGGTTGGACAGCACTCAGAATACGCGGTACTTAGAGAGTCGTGGCGGCGTAAGAGGCGGAGGGGACGATGAAACAGAAGAAAAAAAAAAAGGAGAAAATCTGGTAGCTTCTGGCTGCGGAGGCGGAGGAGGCGGAGGGGTTGGTACCACGAGAGCGCGAGCGTACAGCATCAGAGTGTCGCGCATTTAGATAATGCGTGCATCCCTTCTCTGTCGGTCGCTCGTTGTTCTTGCCGGGCCCTTCGTCCCGTCTCTGTTTCGCGGCCGCTCGAGCATCGGCCGTCCATAAAAGCTCGAGGCGTGCATCCTTTTATCCTCTTGTAACTTTGGTGCCTTCGCACTTTTCGTTATGCAGCAGCCTCTCTACGGTCTCTCGCGGGGGGGAGAGAAGCTGTGTGACGCCATAACGCCGCGCCATTAACAGGCGTAATCGCGCCGAAACATCGCGGCGAAATGCAGCAGCTGGTGTATCCGCGCGCCACACGGCAGGCGAGATGTTGCGATACGCGTTTCGGCCGCTTTCCGCGGCGAAAATAACACCGACACCTCTTCGAATGCTCTCGGTAGCCGATTCCAACCGTGTTTATTTTATCGACGGAATTTCGGCTAATTATTGGGCTGCCGCGTGTCTCTTGGCCGTGGGGGCGAGAGGGAAGAATTTTATCGGTTTGGAGAAACCGGGTGCAGCTTTTCTTTTTTTTTTTTTTTTTTTTTTTGGTTTTTGAGATTTCTTTTTTTTTTTTTTTTTTTGTTTCTTTTTTTTCTTTCATGCAGTCCTGTTGAACGTTGAGGTAGGTTCCACGAGTACGATAGTCGTTTCAACTCGCTAACGATCGACAAAAAAAATTTTCAAACATATGGAGAACTTACTGTACAGTTACTGACGAGCGAACGTAAAATATAATTGAAAATTAAACAGAAAGAAGAAAAAGCGACTAATGGCTCTGAGCGTTGGGAATGGAGACGAATTGCTAATTAGTTTTAAAGTAATCATGCTTGGTAACGCAGCCATTCGCGAAGAACCGCTGCCAAGGGATCCTGAGCAGCATTAAAATCCCACGAATCATTAAATCCCATCGCCATAAATAATTCCCTCAAGAAGGTAACCATCCTCGCTCTGTCTCCACCGATCTACCAATTAAAAATCAATTTCACGCCATTCCTCTGCGTCGAACTCGTTATCCCGCGAATCGAATTACTACCGGTGATTTATCCCCCCAGCTTCGCCAACAACTTGTCGCCGATCCACGCGATCTCGATTAAAGACACCCGTTCTCCACCGACGCTCTAACCGCCTATGCACCCTTTGAAAAGAACCGTCCCGTAGCTTCTAACCCGATAAACCGACGGTGGATGCGTCGAATATATTTTCGATATATCCTCTCTTCCTCCGTGCACCATGGAAGCGTTTCTCGCGGTCGCGTTTCTTATTTGAAACGGCTGCTGACCGAGGCGAGTTCTCGTCTTCAAAGTTGGCCGCCTTGTTACTCGAGGGAGCGACCTCGGTGAACGGCACGATTTACGATGGGTAATTACCAACAGGCAGTAGTACCTACGCTAGTGCCTAGCTTGTATATCAGTGGTGCAAAGAAGCTCGAGGGACGCCTCGATAGTCTTGCACGCGGCCATTGTTGCTGTTCGCTGCTCGTTTGCCAGAAACGATGCTGCCTCTCCCCTGTTAACCTTGGCCAGCAGTCATTTCATCGTCAGTGGCGTGATGCGAGAGTCTTATGGTTGTAAGGGACCATTGAATCTTTGGTCACGATTTTTAGTATTATTCCAAGATAATAGGAATAACGTGTCTCTATCGCGCTACAGTTTGAAGAGCGAGAGGAAGCGTGTATAGGACACAAAAGAAATTTGTAAAGGGTTGATACTGAAACTACCAACGATTAAAGTATAATTTGTATCGAAGATATCTCTGGATAATAGAGAGAAGAGAAACAGATTTTTAACCGTATATTTTATCTGAGAATCACGGAAAATATTTTTAAATGCACTGTTAAAAGTTTAGAGAATTTCTATGTCTCGTTTAACCATTTTGGTAGTTTTAGTGTTAAATTTGCTGCGATTGATCTATTTCCTTTTTTTTTTTTTTTTTTTTTTTTTTTTTTTTTTTTTTTTCCNAAATTATATTCGAGTAACGTCAAAGAATTAGGTCTCGTGGTATTTTTTTTCAATTAGAATACCGTTCTTCTGCATGACAGACAAAGCTTTGTAGTTCAATAAACCAATCACATACTGTCGATTTATTTCGAAACAGAGTTAAATGAAAGCTCGGTCTTCAATGGGCTGAAATTAACCCCAGATCGCGAAGAATCCGTAATCTAGTGGTGAACGGGACCGACGAGTTGTCTGCATTGGTTCTCCAGGTGAATCGATTATGGTGTATGCAGAAGAGGCACGGTACTCTTTTCAGTTTCGTTAAATCGACGCTTGAAACGGACGGAATACGCGGATTCGCGGTGCCCGCCGCGATAAATCCCGCTTTAACGAAGTGGACTCCATATTTCTCTTTCTCTCCCGCTGGATTTCCTCATTATCTTTGATCGAGTGCCGCCTTTCGATGCAGATCGCGCCGGATGAAAAGCAGCGAACGCGCGCGGCTATCTCTAAACATGGAATAAAAACGAGCTGCAACCGGCCGGGACTACGTATCGATAATGGAGGCAAGAAAAAGCGGTCGGATCTATCCGGTGATAACAAAGAGACACTCTTTACGACCGGGACTCAATTATATCGCGTCTACTCGAGCGCCATTGCAGCTTCCGTCTCGAGGAATCGGCGGATCGTTATGTTTCGAGTGGTCCATTTCCTTTATCAACGTTTCTTCTTCGTGGTATGCCTTTGGGAAATTTTCTTCGAGCCATATTCGTAAACGATTAGATCGAGAGTGCCATTATCAAAGTGGAGAACTCACCACAGTCTGACGTAAAAAGAATTTTAAACGATTAAACCGATTATACCGCTTCAAAACTGCACCCTTGGGAAATTTTTTTTAATCGTATTTCTAAACGATCGTATCGAATCTCTTCTCGATCTGTCTTGATAAAATTTTCTTCGCCGATATTCCTGATCAATTAGATGAAAGGTGTTGCTCCAAAATGGCACTCTTCGTGATCTTGGAAAAATATTATTCGAGCAATATTTGCAAACTATCGCTTGCCTAAATGGCACTTATAGTCCCTCCAGAAAAATTTTCTCGGATTTATACTCGTCGACGGTTAAGTTAAATATACCACGCTTAAATAACTCTTCACGGTCCGCTTTAGGAAATATTTTTTTTAACCGGTGTTCATAAGCGATTAGATCGAGTATGCCACTCCAGAATGGCTCGTTAATTATGACAGCATTATTATTCCGTTGTTGGTTAATGGCACCAAAGGAACTCGAGTCCCGGCCTCTGGACAGTCCACTGTCGTCAACGTCGTCGACGGGTATGCTTTCGCGTAATTGCATTTCGCCGGCCACACCCCGTCCCTCCGCAACTCTGGATCACGACCTCGGCTCGCCTAATGGTAATATGTAGGGCTCGGTCCGCGCGATCAGCCTCGTGGATCGCGGCCGTTGCTCGCTACCAGCAACTGGATCGTTCGTGACGCGGAATTGCGAAATCGGCTCGCGAGTACCGAAACCAAGGTTAGCGCAGGCGGCGAGTAAACCGCGTGTGCGCCTCTGGAGTCAAGGTTGCGCTCGATCGATGCCAAGAATCGTGCGCTTGGAACATAAAAACAGATAAATTCCCTTGTACTAGCGTCGACTAATACAAGGGAACGCCGGGAGTTCGCTTTTGTCGAGGCTCAGGTACGATTTTATTGAGACACGTAACGGTACGTGGAGTGATTTACTGGCTGACTCGAGTTTCTCTTACGGAATGGGCTGTTGGATTGAAAATACGTAAGCGATTACCGTGTCCTCCTCGGCTTAATTGTCCGAACATTTTTATAGGCTCGAGATAAATGAGGTTTTGCAATTCTTTTTGGGCTGACTTTGTTTTTCTTCGCTGAACCCAAAAAATTTTATTATCTCGTAACAGGCACTATTGTCTAGTTTCAAGTCTTGCCTACGGGCTGCAAATGTAGAACTTTAAAAAAAGATATTCGGGAAATTAACTTAGAAACATCTTTTATTAAATCAATGAAGAATCTATGTTAAAGGAACACAGAATGGAACAAAATTGCAAGCTAAAATATACAAATAAAAAGACACTGGTCCCTGCAAGAATTAAAAAAAAAAATGTATCCGAATTTCCACGCTTGTCTTAAAACTATACTTTGTTCTATTAATACAAATAATTATTCCTAGCCATGAGAATATTTGTATAATTTTAACACCGATCCGATATGTTCCACCACCTGTACCATAATTCCCCTTTTGAAGTTACGCAAGTCCAACACTCGTCGCGTTGTCGTCCCGATTTTCGTCAACCAGCTTCCCCCCAGATTGGTCTGAGTGACGTCTACCTTGTCTAGGAGTGGCACCTGCTCCGCGCGATTTCATATTACGTAACAGAGAAACTGGAGTAGTAGTCGTCGACACGACCGTGGAGGCCGAGGGGCGGGCACAGGGGGTTGCAAAGGGACGAGAGTTGGAGCGGTGGCGCGCGAGAGTCGACGAGGAGAGAGCAGCGTAGGTGTCTCGTTTCCATGTGGGCCCCACCGTTCGAACACTATTATTTGGGCCGAGGGTCGAAGGATTCGCGTTATAAGCGAGAAAGAAGCGAGGAAGGGTCCCGTTAGCGAAGGGTCAAAACTCCTCCTCCCTCTTTTTCGTGGATACCTTTCGTTCCTCCTACTTGGATCGTTCTTTCTCGTTCCCGTCGACTCCACGGGAGAGAGCAGCCGATGCTTTCTCATCTCGTTCTCGAAGGCGAAGCCTGAAGGCCCCAAGGCGCAGGTATAATATAACCTCCACCTTCGTCTCCTTGTCCCTCTCGGTTCGGTTCCCTCGCGCGTTTCTGCCCTTCTTTCTCCGCCTCGTAAAGCGACTCCTCTTCCTTCGGTGGCGTCCGGCTCCTCTTCCCTTTCCCTTCTTCCCTCTCGACTAGCCGAGAGGTTATTTATTACAGGTTTGGCGGTTATATTGGATTTACACAACTTAAATACCGAGCCCGACTGGCGCGCAGCATCAACATAAATATTGTATTTCCCTCGTCGTCGATCGTGGACCTGGCCATCCTTGGGACTAGCCTTTTCACCCAGAACAGAATACAGGCCACGGTTCTTCTTAACTACTTCCGCTCGCATCGACGGATTAACGGGTAGATCCTCGTTTCCTGCTTTCTTAGGGGATCTTAGGATAATGGAGTATTTGTGGTTCTTCTTAGGAACCAATTTATTCGTTTCTTCCTCGCGATTGATTCGAATTTGGTACGCGTCGACGATCGTTGAAGAACACTCGATCGTTCGGAGATGTTTTTTACGGTGCAGAAGTGAATTTAAAGGAAAATGAGAGTGGGTTGAGAGTCCACCTTTATTCTCCGCTTCCATATTGGATTTTCGGTCAAACGCTTTAACATCTCTGTTGATTCTCAGAAACGATACTTTATCTATGCTTCCATGTAAAATTTTCGATCGACCGCTTTATAATTCTCCGCTGTTTTTCCACCATCGCCAAACATTCTCTCGCATCTAGTTCCATCGCCAAACGTCCTCTCGCACCTAGTTCCATCGCCAAACGTCCTCTCGCACCTAGTTCCATCGCCCGCCGCAGCCATCAGAGGCGGCGCTGCGTTCGCCGGAAGACCTCAGCGCTCCGAACAGTGTCATCCCCGTGGCCGGTTGGCGGGCTCCCTTAAACGGCCGCGCTAACATATTCCACGGGCCAACTCGCGTGGCTCGGCACCGCGTCGGATCAGTTTTTGCGATAAGTGGTAACAACGACACCGGCTACCACCGCTGCGAGACATCGGTCGCATGCAGCCGAGTAGGAATAATACACGCTACCTCTCTCCTCTTTTCACTCTACGTGTCTCTCTTTCCCTCTTTCATTGGAGCGGCTCGTTGCTAAGGCCACAGCTGCAACAACGCCGCGTCCGAGAGACCAGCAATTCCCCAGGCGCGCGTTTAGAGCAAACCAGCCGCGTATAGCAATCATTCGTCTCCTTATCTAGCGACGGCGGCAAACGTGTAGGCATTCATCCATCATCCAGTAGCGTGGAAAGCACTCATTTAGCTGCTGCTCCGCTTTCAGTGCCCAGGCGAGTCCCGCGAGGGATATCCGGCACGAGGCGAGCGCGCGCTGCATTCAACGCGAGAGGAACGCGCCGTGCCTCTTCTACGCCCCGCCGGGGGAAGCGCCCACGTTCGGAGGCGTATCGCGCGATTGCGAGTAGAATCGAGGCCGGTCGAGAGGACGGCGGCTTGTTTTGTGAAGTTGAGCGAACTGGTTGAGGTTTGGTGGCGTTATGGATCTCTGGCTATTTCTGTAATTGAATGCCAGAGGAGGGAAAAAAAGTGATGGATCCGTTTTTGTTGGTTCGCTGATTTTTGTGTCGTCCGGTGGCTACAGGGGAGTACGACAGAATTTATCTAGAATTTATCGAGGGACAAAATTGATCGGATAACTAGATCGCATAATTTTCTCTGGTACTTGGAATTTTTCGTTCGAATAGCTCCAATTTGGGTATATGGATTGGAACACACATTCGCTTATTTATTTCGTTCGTGTAATTGGAACGAATGGTCGATAAAACCTGGATTAATTCCTTGATCTATGGTTTAATTCCCATAATCCACGAAAAAATGCCACAATCCTGGTCCCACTGCAGTCAGACCGGAATGCTTCTAATGTCTTTAACGAATATCTTGCGACACGATGGAACGAGCTAATCGCGAATCTCATTCGTGTTTCTTATACGTTTAATCCTGTAAAGAGACCACGAGACTGACACATCATCCTCGCGTCTGTCCTCTCGAAACCTATCACGAGTCTCGCACGACTCAATGCGAGGAGTTAATCGGGTCTCTGGTGTGCGCAGCGCAAACCGATGGCTTCTGTTGGATAGCCTCGAGGACCAATTTGTTTAACGCTTATACCCTGCAGAGTACCCACTCCCATGCGTTCTCCAACTCCTTCTTCCAAAGACGAAACAATCTTCGGGACAAAAAAGGTCTCCAATATGGAACCTGCCGTAGAATCGCCGCCATAAAGTTCTGGGCTCCGCGCGAAGTTCCTGTCTCCTAGCGTTCAGTGTCAAGAGGTTAACTCGATCCTCGAATTCTTTTTTGGAAACAATAAAGCAGACGTACCTTCCAAGGACGACGATCTCCGGGAACAAGCTTCCAAGTGGGGCACTAAAATTCGAGACAGCTTAAAAGCGAGGCAACTCCATAAACGGAGGCGTTAGCGACAATGTTCGGGAACTGGCCTAGCTCCCAAACGAGGCTCGAAAACTATAAAGAGAAGAAGCAGCCTCTTCGGAGCGCTCGAAAACTACGAGAGCTCCTTCCAAATTGATCAACCCCGAAAAAGGAATCGTGGAACGCGAACCAAACGAGATTCGCTCGATCGGATCGATTCGCCGACATCACCGATGAATTATGGAGTTTCGTTCATTGCGTCCGATGCAACGCGTATCGCTCGGCCAGCGTTCGGAGCGGATTCGTGCAGGCGTGGCCCATTGTTTCCCGGGGTACCGGCGTTGGTAACGATGCAAGGTGCACACGTGTGCCTGTCGGACGCGTTTCGGCCGCTTTATCGACAAGCCCAAATAAACCTCGGATTTATTTATCGAGTCGAGTAACGTGGTTTCGTGTTCCGATAAACTGTTACGAAGTGGCGACGCCCACGTAGAACCCTGTGCTCTTGCTGCACGCCAAGTAGAATCGAGAATCGAAGGGACCTGGTCCGTGAAACGAACGTTCGATACAGGTTTCTTCTCTCCTCTTCGGTTACTAGGAACTACCGTTCGGTTGAGCTTCTACGTTAACCCTTTTCGTGGATATGTGGAAGTTTTTTTTTTCTTCTTCTTTTTCTTCTTTTTTTGGAGCCGGTTAGAGAAGCGTACTTGTAATTATTTGTGTTACTCTGTTGCGCTGTTTCTGCAGCGTAGATATTCATCTCCCGTATCTGATTCTTTTGATTCTGTTTTTCGTGGATATTCGGAAGTTTCGAGAGACGCTCGGAAAAGCGCGCCTGCAGTTATTGTGTCGGTGCGTTTCTAGGATTGTAGGTGTTCGTCTCCGGTATCTGGATTTTTTAATCCCTCTCTTATGGACACTTGGGAATTTTTTGAGGTGTTCAGAAATGGAATTGTTACGCTTCTGCGTTGCTGCAGCGTAGATGTTCGTGTTTCGTATCTGCTTTTTTTTAATTCACTGTCGCGAACACTCGGAAAATTTGAGGGATCCTCGAAAGCACGCTTGTAGTTACTTCGTTAGTGTATTCCTACGTTGTACACATTAATCTTCTGTATCTGCGTTACTTAACCCTCATCCACCCCTTGTGTTAATTTGTCACAGAGTTTAAATGTGAAAAAGCGGTATTACTTGCATATTGCTTTATTATTCGCAAAAGCAGCCATGTATATTCGCCACGTGAACGTGTTAATCTTACTCGCAGCTGACGACGGGCACATTGTCGCTGGAAAATGTAAATGAACTTTAACCGTTATCCGCCCGCCCACGAGCCTGCCTCGAGTTCCGCCTCGGAAAACGATCAAACTCGCGAGGATTGTTCTTCGGCGGTATTATATATATATATTTTTTTTTTTTGTAGAAATTAGTTCCGAAATTTTCGTTGATCTATAAATGTGAATATACTCGTACCAAATAGCATTTTTCGTAAACAATAATGTACTTAATTTTCGTGTGTACCGTTCGAGTCAATTTAATCCAAGACGACAATTGGATATTTAATAATCTACCAAAATATTCAACGCAAATTTACCGATCTTAGAATTCCTCGAAGAACATATTTCGTATATCACACAAATTAAATCACGAAAAAAAATATTCGCTACCTTGGTACCATTTTTAACAACTCGCAGCAATTAAAAACCCAAAATTATACCAGACAACAGACATAACACCAACATAGAAAATTTCATCCCTCACTATCCACCCTTAAAAAATCCTGCAACATTCTCCCTACTCATCTTCCTAGTCAACTTCTTACTCAACTTCCTAGTCAACTTTCACCCCTCCCGGTCGCAGAGACATTCCGCAATTAGTAAAACCGTAAACGCCACACCATAGAATACCAGCATTCACGGCGATAAGTTCCGTGAAGTGACGGGGCCGTTCGAAGGCTCGAAGCGGCCTCGGGACGATCCATCGTCCGCGTAGAGCGATTCAATTAGCCGCGCGAGCGCAGGCGTTGCAAATNTATTCGCTACCTTGGTACCATTTTTAACAACTCGCAGCAATTAAAAACCCAAAATTATACCAGACAACAGACATAACACCAACATAGAAAATTTCATCCCTCACTATCCACCCTTAAAAAATCCTGCAACATTCTCCCTACTCATCTTCCTAGTCAACTTCTTACTCAACTTCCTAGTCAACTTTCACCCCTCCCGGTCGCAGAGACATTCCGCAATTAGTAAAACCGTAAACGCCACACCATAGAATACCAGCATTCACGGCGATAAGTTCCGTGAAGTGACGGGGCCGTTCGAAGGCTCGAAGCGGCCTCGGGACGATCCATCGTCCGCGTAGAGCGATTCAATTAGCCGCGCGAGCGCAGGCGTTGCAAATCGCGAAGCACGCGACGAATCCGTGAAGTGGCTCTAACGGGCTGGAGCACGGGCTGCGTACGCCCCTGGGTTCGCCGCGGCGGCGGCGGCGGCGGCGATGCAGCTCGCCAGACGCGGCAACATTGTAAACGAGCACACATATACACACACATATATACATAAATACAAACACACACATACAGAAAGAGAGTATCGGCCGGTCTCTCGCGCGCGAGAGATAGGGAGATGACGGCGTAGAGAGAGCATAGAGAGACCAGAAAGATAGAGCGAGAGAAAGGGACAGGCTTCCGGAGGAGTCTCCGCGATGGAACAAGAGAACCATAGACGATGGTGGCACGAAAAACAAAGAGGGGCAGATTTCGCGGGCGAACGGAAGAGACGAAACGAGATAAATGGTAACGTACGAAGAAATATGGCTAGACCGCGTGGAAGACGCTCGAGGAAGGCGATGCAAAAGAGAAGGAGAGGAATCGTGAAGGGAGACGAAAAAGAGAACGACGAGAAACACGAGGATGGACTCGGCCAGCGGGGTGTGCGAATGTGTGCACACACGTAGTGGGTGTCGCCTCTGCTGCCGCCGACGTTGCTGCCGTTCCTCGTTACCGACGCAGTTGCTGGACGCCCTCCGCCAGCCCTCACGACATGATCTATCAGCCTTTTCTACAACTACTCCGTTGCCTCTCCCTCTTCGCTGCACCACTCTTTGTCCTCTTTCTTGCGTACTCTCGTGCGCCGCTCCCGGCGGCGGCGACGGCGGCGGAGGCACCGTGCTGCTGCTGCTGCTCGCTGCTTCTCGCCATCCTCTTTTCTGCACTCTCCAGAGCCGCGCACACGCTCTCTGCAACACGCCTCTCCTCGACTTTGGAATAGGGAGAGAGAGAGCTTGATAAGCTCCCTTCGCTTCGAGATTTTTTTCGGTTCCCGGCTAACCACGGCCTCTCCGCCTGAAAAGTGGTAATTGGACTCGACGAGTGCCATTCTTCGCGGTTACCCCATGACTCTCGGGGACCTCGGCCTTCGTTATGGGTTCTATGGTACGCGTAGATTGGTCTCGATACTCTTCGCGTTGGGTTTCGAAAGGATTCCGTTCAACTTGAACGTTCGGCGCGGTTGTTTCTTAATAGGTTGATGAACCAACGTCGTCTTCCTGGTATCGGTTACTCCTTCTCTCGGCTGCCCGTGGATCCAGAGCACTGGGTCAATTGCGAACAGCGCGAAAAAGGCGGGCTCCCGTCCCGAAATAAAAACCGTGTCTCATCCTCCGTAAGTGGGGAGATTTGGTGAACCGAACCGAACGCGTCGAGTAAACCCTCGTCAACTACATTCTTCGATGTCTGTTTTAATCGAGCGATGTTAAAATCGTGCGTGTAAGGATCGTTGGGGTTCTGGGAGTGATCTGTTTCGATTTCGCGTCACCAATCGGGGAAACAATTTCTTACATATAGTACATAGAAGTTAACATTCTCGAAAGTTACCGGTGCCACGTACCAACCAACTGCTGAGAAAAAACAAACTAATAAAAGAACGGAATCTTATCCAGTATTTTTACCAAGAACGCGTAAAAATCCGTTATCGAGACACTCCTTTGTACCCGATAACAAATTCAGTTTACGAACTCCCAACGTCCAAACCACCCCGGACATTGTTCCATTGAAAACACCCCTGTTTTCTTGGCGCATCGAAATACCAAGAACCATTTCTGGTAATCTCGAAAGAAGAGGGCACGCAGAGATCCAACCACGGCCCTGTGCTCTTCCTCCCGCGTTGCCCTTCCCCTTCAGCCTCCGTCCTTCGCCCCTCGCGCTCGCCTCCCTTTTCCCGCCGTTCGATCCCTCTCTTCGCCTCCGCGAACGTCTCCTTCGTCCCTGCTTCGTCGAGCCAAGTCCCCACCGGACGTGCCATTCAGCGGTTCTCAATCGCGGCTCCTCGTCTCGCTGCGTAAGGTCTTCCGTGGCGTATAGCGATCATCTGGTGGAAGGGCGAGGAGGAAGCCGCCTCGTGTCACGTGCCGGCGAACTCGTTAACTACCCTAACGACCAGGATTCCACGTGGCCGGCGTGGTCTCGTCGATAATTGGCGGCGGGCCGGCAAATTGCCGCTTTTTCGACAATATTATATGGGCGCGGGCGCGCGAGCCGCCTCCCGCGACACGCGGATATCGAACCGAGGTGACCGGCGCTTCGAAGCGACACGACACGCGCTCTCGGCATCTTCGGGGAGGTTCTGCGACGACACGAGGCGAATAAATTGTTGAGTATGTGGGAGGGAGACACGCGAGATTGGGAAATTTTTGGCACCGAGGCAATTGGAAGAGTTGTACGATAGGTATCTTCGAGTCGTTCCGAACCGACACGACTGGCGACGGTTTTCGCAATTTTTGGGGTTCTCTAAAGATTGATTTTAATTTCTTGCACGGAATTATATAGCGTACAGTTCCTTTGTTTCTTTATTTTTCTATTTTGCGATTTAAAAAGGGTTCGACCCTGATTGCTACATTTATGATAGACAGAGACGGAAACAAATTTCACAGAGATATGTAAGTTTGATTTTTCGTCATTATCTGCCGCTACTCGCTTCTGTTCCGTTTAAAAATTCCCAATTTTCTCAGTCGAAGTCGGCATTTTTTCTTGCAACCTCGGCTCAAACGATCACAAATTTCCTCTAAATTCCACCTCCGTAGCCCTGCCCAGACCCAACCAGCGTAACGCGACCGATCGACACAGCGTTTTCCATTTAGCGAGTGTCAACGATGCTCATAATACGTCTCCAGGCAACCAGCGTGTATCGGGGAGAGCGTGCTCGCGAGGTCGCGAATATTACATATGCGAGACGCATAAATCTTGCAGCGAGGTAATACCGGCGACGCGGTATGCGCTCCTAGCGGGAGCGTGCTTCGGCTGCAGCCAGGCACCGACAAGAGCAAAATCTATGGCGCAGCCCTGTTTAATTCTTAATGCTTAATCAGTGCACCTTATCGCGAGTTCGAGCTCTCCGACTCTCTTCCCATCTCTCTTTCTCTATTCCTCTTTAGCGTCTGTCTTTGGCCTGGCGAGGCGAGGCAGTCTTGTAAATAGAGGAAACACGTTTGCCGCCTATCTGGCATCAAAGAGACCGACACCGCGACGGTTTTATATACTTAATTTATGAACAATATACATTGATGTCGACCTACCTCGATTCTGGCACCTCTGGCATGCTTCTCTCTTTCTCTCTCTGCTCGACTCTTTTCCACCAGCGAGAGTTAAACGCGCTTGAACACGGCTGGAAAGACTCGTGGCTCTGTACCGACGATAAGGAATTCTCTCTACCCTTTTATCATTAGCCGTGCACACCGTTCGGCGTGTTACCGTGGCACGCCACGGTTATCTGGTCCCGCGGTGTCCGCTCCGCGTTGCTCCGCTCGAGCGTGGCCGATTCGATTGCTATGTTAGGCGATCTTTAGTCACTTTTGAATCGTTGTTGCGTTATTTCAAATTCAGTGCTTCGCTTAATGTCTGTTCTGTCTGTTCTGAGTCGCTTAATTGAATAGGGGTTAATTTAGCGTGCAATGGTAAAGGGTGAGCTGGGAAACGATTGTCAAAATAAATGTGGATTTATAATATTAATTGGAAACATTCGTTACGGTTGAAAATAATGATACACGTCGTAGCCGTACAAGAGATGAAGTCATCTCACCCCTGAGATCGCGTTTCATCCAGAATTAACCTACACTTAACAACTATCATTTGGTTCTTTGTTCCGACGATAAAATGGTAAACGAAGTGCTCTCCTCTATTTAACAATTTAATACGATGACACCTGGAACTCTTGGCCGAGCTTCTCGATAGGCAATAATTGGGATTAATTGGAAGGAAAAAAGTTTTTTCGCGCTCAAAAGGCACACCCTTTGGGGGCGGCCGCCATTTAAATCTGCACCGCGGATAATTAATTAACCTCGTATCGTCGTCATTTCCATCGGGGTCCGGTCGCAGGCCAAAGCCAAGCGGGCTCACGCTCGCGCGACACTGCATTATTTTAAAATTCTGTTTGCATAATTTTTCAAACGTGAATAAACGAATTCCACGCTACGCTCGTTCCCCGGTTAAAAAGCACCATACCGTTCCCATTCCTCTCGTACGCGCGCGAACAGATCTCTCTCTCTCTCTCACTCTTTCTCTCATCCCCCGAATATACAACTCTCCACGATCGTGTGTCCTCTTTCTCTCTTTTTTTT
>SMSQ01021041.1:0-13088 GCA_019453375.1 Ctenoplectra terminalis
GTATTTTATTATAATACAGATGCTATACATTATAATACTGCACGTCTAAATCAACCTCATATTCTTCAAGTGCTTCAATAATTTATCAATTTATCGTAAATTAAAATACTTTTGTACTCAAGTAAATTAAAGTTTTTATTACAATACTAATCACTCATATCTAATATAGATTATGTTATTCAACATTTACAATTATATCTATTCGATATTAATTAATTGTATTATTCTGATGATTAATGTATAATTTATTATATATTATCGAACTACGATAAATTTTCAAACGTTGGATCAATTTACACATAAAGATATTAATAAAGTTTAATTTACATACCACTTTATTTATACTGTACCAATATTATAGACTAAACTTTTATATAGAACGGTATAATATTTATTATGAGTAACTTTTGAAAGTATCGGAAACATTCGGTTATTAAAATTCCTCGCTGCGCCATAAACACAATGTTATAAATAAAGGAAACCTATAAATAATATAAAAGTGTATTTTTAACAAATCAGCAATAAATGCGAAGGGAAGGATGAATTTAATTATAATCTATTTAATTAAACTTAATTATGACTGCAATTTTTCTCATTTACCGGAATACGTATTTAATCCTTGCTGCTCCGATGGACGCATAATTTAGAATTAAGTTATTTTTATCCTTATTTACTGGCTATTATATACACCCAACTTTGTTTTCAGGCGGTAGGTACATTTCTCAAAAAACCAGATAAAACAAACTGTGTCAAATAAAAAAAAGAAAAAAATGCACTGTAATACTAAACCAAAGAGAATGATGGATTCGAGGTGCCTTCTGGAACGTGCGACGCAAATCGTTATAATATACTAATTATTCATCACTGTTTAACAACAAACATATTTCCAACAAAATCGACTCAAATCGCTGTTCTCGGTCCAAAAAAATGATCTTAAAATCGTGTCAGAAGAAACAAAGCGTATAAAAAAAAAAGATGAAGGCGGTGTTTGTTCTTCCTTGAACCGTGTTATTTCAAAACCATGTAAAAAAAAAAGAAATAGTTAGATGTAACCGTGCCATTTAATAACATTCAATACAACTCCTCCGCGAAAGTCTTAAGAGTACAATTAAAACTTTCTCCGCAAACGAATGCATCGCATTATTTTATCAGACCAGTTTAACTTTATCCGTTCCAAAGTCGAGGCACACAAAAATTCCCCATTTTTTTTCTTTTTTTTTTTTCTTTTTTTTTTCCTCTCCAGCAGTCGGAGATTCTATCTTTACGCCTTTTTCTAAATGGAGCCATTTAAAAGTTGTGAAAAGTTCTCGTTTTAACAGCGTAACTTTGTTTCCGCGATTCAAACAATCCGAAACAGCAGATTTTCCACGAGGAAACCTGTTCGCCGCATTTTTCACACGCTAGACAATCTAAAAATGCAATATTTCAAGCGTACACCGCTGTCACGAGCCACGCTGTGACGATTGTAAAACAAAATTGCCATCGCTACGCTAAGTACACCTGTTACGTGTATATTTGCTCTCTCTCGGAAGAGAGAGAGAGAGAGAGAGAAAGAGAGAAAGAGAGTTCGTCTGCGTTATCGTTTACGCATATCTCTGCAACAAGTTCCAATTTTCTCTCTCTATCTCACTCTATCTCTCTTCAACGTGTACTATTGACACTAGAAACTCAAGCACGGACTCGCTTTACTGTAGAAACGGTTGATTATTGATCTTTCTTGGGTTTCAATGATTTGGATAGGTTTGCTTTGTAAAAGCGATAAGTTGGGCGGATTTTTAGAATTTTATTGGATGACTAGGATTAGAGTAGATAAGAACGCGCGGACTAGACTTAGTTACGGCTAACATTGGTCGCTAAGCGTTAACCCTTTATGGGATCGTGTGACTTAAAAGTTACAAACTGATGTATCTATATTTTAAAAAATTAATTTTCTTTAGTTATCACTGCACTATTAAATTTGATTACTGTATTACTGCAGTGATACCAGAATTCATCTATAACAATTATTACTTTAAGAATTTTCGAATCAAAGCGGAAAACTGTAATCAATCGTAATTTTTCCTCCGATAAGTGGACAAAATTCGGGCTATAGAGGGTTAACGCGTTAAACGCCACACTGATTATGGTCGAATTTCCTTTAGGCTGTGTGCTGTGATAATAATTCAAAAATATTTGGTCGCGAAATAATTAGGAATTTGAGAAGAAAATTGTAGAGGACTGGAATGGAAAGTCGTATCTTTGTTTAATGTGATTTTATAGAACACGTTAATTAATTATAAGGTATTATTTTTTGACAGCACACAGCCTAAAGGAAAGTCGACCAAAATCGGCGTGGCGTTTAACGTGTTAAGAGTCAGGGTTTGACTCTTCCTAGAATGGCTTGGTAAGAGGCTAAAGCTCTCGTTGATCACCGGTCGTCTTTCTCATTGTGCGATTGATCGGTGTTTTTTGTTGATAATTCGTCAACAAAACCAAATTTGACATTTTCGCGAAGGAAAAAGTTGCTTAAACTTGTCTCACCCTGAATCACCCCTTAAAGGGTCTTACAGACCTTTTGGTACACCCTCTATATATTTCAGCAGTTATAAATTTAGAGAGCATTAGAATTCTGTCAGGAGTCCGAGCAACGTCTCTGCCAGTCCATTGTTAATCACGCATCTTAAATAAATATTTCTTTGCGAGATATTAAAAGTGTTACGCTCGATTTCGCGAGAATCCAATCCTGGAATTCAACAGTTTCTATAAAATTAATAATTTAGAATTTATAATTGTGAAATTTAAGAAATATCAGAGAGAATTAGAAATATCGATCGAACCTTTTTTCTTTTTTACTTAACTTTCTCGACTGATCACTTCAAGGGGTTGTTTTCACTATAATAAAGAAAAATAAACAAAGAAAAATATACAAAGAAAAAATAAAGAAAATGAAAGATTACAATAAAGACAATAAAGAAAAAGAAACAAGTGTTAAATATTTTTAGAAAAACTGTATTATTTATTTATATATATATATATATATATATATTTCATTGTATAATTTTAGAAAAATCTGCGATCGATACTTGGATATGTTCCTTTGTAAGAATTGTAGTTTCACAATGAAACGAATGTAAAATAAATAGATACGCCGTACATTCTTTAGGCTTCAAAGTCTAATTAAGTAACATTTACGCTCACTATAAATCGGTTCGTTTGACAAGCCTGTATACGCGATAATGCGATGCAAGCCTGTTCATTCCGAAGCAGGCTAAGGCGTAAGACGACTCATGACGTGTGATAAATTCAATTTGGCTCTATCGTGTATCCGAGTGCTTTCTTTTCAGTCAACTCGCGACTAATTCTGTCTGGAAGGAAGAATGGCGCCTAGTTTACATTTTGGGAAGCATCACACCAGCCATTCGTGTCAGGCACACGTTGAAGGGTGGATTGATGCATATTAACGACAACGTTGCTTGTACAGAACCGAGCAAACAACTTTCTGAAGAGGTGATAGGCTTACGATGGAATGGCCACTGTGTTGCAAATAATTGGAGAACTGTTTGTCGAGCGAAATTAATCGAGAAATTGTAAAATGACTTTTAATTAGATGAAGTTTGCCAGGGTAAGGAGAACATTTAAGTATCTGCATTGTTTTTAATGATATGAAAAATGTTTAGAGCATAATTTGAATGCTTGCGAAGGAGAAATATCATGGAAGAAAAATTTCTATTTATGGTAATTTAAAAAACAAAGAAAGATTTCTATTTATGGTAATTTAAAAAAAAGAAAAATTTCTATTTATGGTAATTTAAAAAACAAAGAAAGATTTCTATTTATGGTAATTTAAAAAAAAGAAAAATTTCTATTTATGGTAATTAAAAAAAAGAAAAATTTCTATTTATGCTAATTTAAAAAAAGAAAGAAAAATTTCTATTTAAGGTAATTTAAAAAAAAAGAAAAATTTCTATTTATGCTAATTTAAAAAAAGAAAGAAAAATTTCTATTTATAGTAATTTAAAAAAAAAGAAAGATTTTTATCTATGCTAATTTAAAAAAAAGAAAAATTTCTATTTATGCTAATTTAAAAAAAGAAAGAAAAATTTCTTTTTATAGTAATTAAAAAAAAAAAAAGAAAAATAAGTTCAGAATATTCCGGTATTATTATTAACTGAGCATAATTAAAATTGCATATAGACTTAGATATGAGATCCATAAATATTTAAACAAACAGTAGATTTTCCTAATTCCTTTACTAATTTCTTAAATTCAGAATATTCCGATATTATTATTAACTGAACATAATTAAAATTGCACATAGACTTAGATATGAGATCCATAAATATTTAAACAAACTGTCGATTTTCCTAGTTCCTCTACTAATTTCTTAAATCCAGAGTATCCGGTATTTTTCTAAAAATAAGAAAATCTTTTAACCAAAGCGAAACAAAATGATCCAAGATATGTAACAAGGTTAATTAAGGAATGTTTTAAACAACCTCCTCCTTCTGAATTAGAAAAAATAAAACGCGCTTGAAAAGAATGTCGGAACACCCTCTTAGCCACCCTTGCATGTTCCACGCAGAATTAACAACCCCTAATTAAACTTTCGTCAACCCGCGCACACATTTCGAGCTCGCCATACTTGGCTCGATCCAACAAGTAATTGCGAAAAGAAAATTTTACACGCTTCATCCTAAACGCACAATAAACTCGACCAACTTGCAAAAGGCAACGGTGTACTAATTAAGAACAAGGAAGAAGAAATAGTGGGTCATAATCAAAGGTATTCTGCAACCTCGACGAGATTGAAAACCGCTGCTCTCAGAGACTCCTAATTAGGATACCAGACAAATAAGATGGAGACTTCCGTCGCGCTAATAACGAAAAAAAAAAGCGCGGCAAATGCAAATTCTCTATACTTTACACGGCCACGGAAAACGAAGTAAAATTCGCGAAACTCCGGTCGTAAAGTTTCGGGAAGCCCTGTACGGTTACTGAAAAGGATATAGCGAGGTTGTAAAATCAGCAGAAACGTTAAAGTATCATAGTTACGATCGTTCTTTTTTTTTCTTTCTCTTTTTTTCTTTTTTTTTTTTGGAAGCTTTATAGCGGCCACGTGTAGTGATTAGCGACTACGATATGGGTTGAAAATATAATACGAAAGACCACAGAAATAAAAATTCCTAGATATATCGTTCCGTTCCATGTTCCATATTTATCAGACTTACATCCAACAGAATTATACTTATTCAGAGTTTTTAATAATTTTTTAACAGACGAGCAATTCAGAAATAAAGAAATTTTCGGTTTACTTTGGTCGAACACAACTGTATTTTATTATTTTAATAAATACAGTTATTGGCCGCGCGAAATCAGCGCTATAATAAATCACACGTACACTACCATAAGTATATGACGGATCAAAAAATTAATACTAACCCATTCGCTGCCAAGGACGAGTATACTCGTCCTACTTTAACCCTTTGAACTCCGCTGGCGCCGCTACGGCGACATGCATAATTTTCTTCAAAGATTATGTTTTTAATTAGATTCTATATTTTCATCGATTCAAACGCTTCTTTTATCTTAAAGTAAAAGTAAATTAACCAAGTAAATAAGAAGTAGTAAACATTTGTAATTTTCTTTTCTTCTTTCCAAAAAAACACTAAGTTTTTGCAATAGCCCTTTGAAACTTAGAAAAGTCTTCGAGCGCAAAGGGTTAATGAAATCAGAATACGCTATACTACGTTATCCCGTTATCTGCTGAGACACTGTAATCGACAATAGTGAATATCTAGCTTTTGCCAATTTACAGAAAGTTGTGTCTCGTTTTATTGCATTTTCATTATTTTATCTATCTGCGTGATTTCTAATTTGTTTTTCTACGTACGCAAATACGAAAAAGGATGTCGAGGCCTGTTGCCTTCCCATTGCCAACGACGAGTATACTCGTCTTTGATTTTATGCTTGCAAATGATTATGCATGATAATATATGTGCTCTTACCAAGAAATAACAGAGCTTTGGTAAACAATAATACTCAAAATATAAATGGGAATGGGAATGACTTCGTATAATTTAGGCTTGGCAGCAAATGGGTTAAGCCCAAATTTTGTCTGCTTATCGGAGAAAAAATTACGGTTGATTACAGTTTTTCACTTTGATTTGAAAATGTTTTAACTAATAAATAATTACCGTAGATGGATCGTAGTGTCACTACAGTAATACAGTAATCAAATTTGATAGTACAACTAAAAAAAATTAATTTTTTCAAATATAGATACATCAGTTTGTAACTTTTAAGTACTAATAGAGGGTTAACGTTACGATGTAAATATCCCTAAGGTAGAATGCATATTTTATATGACTGACACGCAAACATGATCTTTATATAAACGTAAGTAAGAAATACCGTGGTAAAAATTATATTAACCCTTTGCACTCGACTGGCGCCGCTACGGCGACACGCATAATTTTCTTCAGAGATTAAGTTTCAAATTAAATTCTGTATCGTCGGCAATTCAAACACTTCTTTCGTTTTAAAATAAACTAAATTACCCAAATAAATAAAAAATCGTAAACATTTATAACTGTCTGTTTCTTTTTCCGAAAGAACACTGAATCTTCACGGTAGTCCTTTGAAACTTAAAAAAAGTTCACGAGTGCAAATAGTTAAGATGAATCGAGACGTCTTCTTTCGATTACGTTTTGTACATTTTACATTGTAAGAAAACGTTAGACAACCGTGTTATGCACGTGCTATACATTATCGACATGTTCCTACGCATGTGAAAATTGTTGGTGCGTGCGCGACGCACGCTTGTTGCGTTTCTCATTTGTTTTAACCCTTTGACTGCTAAAGGCGTATATATACGCCCTCACAAATCCATCAATATATAAGCCCTCTGTATTTTTTAACTATAACACTTTTATTATTATTTTACCAACTGATTCAACATGGAATTTGTTGTCTTATGTAACATAGTAACTAAATATCGGCAATTGTTTCAATATCGTGCAATCAATTGCCTTCATATTGTGGGAATGGTAAGACTGAGGTGAGAATGTTTAGTCTGGAGTGATAGAGGTGTGAATAAAGAGTGTTTGGGACAGTGTGATCGAAGTGCGAGAGACAAGTGTTTGGGCCGAGCGATAGAGGTGCGAGGGACGAGTGTTTGGGCTGAGCGATAGACGTGCGAGAAAAGAGTATTTGCACCGAGTGACAGGGAATATCGTGTGACCGAAGAGTTTCTGAGAATGCCTGAGCAGAGTGAAAGAGATTGAGAATAGAAGAAGAGAGAATGAAGGGATAAATGAATGGAGAAAATGCGGAGAGAGTTAGTCGAGGGTTAGTCGAGGGTTAGTCGGAGAAGAGTCAGAGAACAGTCAGTGAGAGTTGAGTCAGAGTCGAGAGTCGAGTAAAGAGAAATAAAGAACGAGTATTGGATTATTGAGCCTAGTAATTAGTTAATAAATAGTTATTGTTCTTAAGACAGTGTCCATTATTGAGTATCCATAGAGACACCCGTCTGCAACCTAAAATCCCTACAATATTACACTGCTCTTCTACGTACACTCTCAGTGGACAACTAGTCGCAGCGATTGACAAGCGAAAAACGCACCGTCCATACAGATGGATTCGTCCGAGAGCGCGCCGCAGTCAAAGGGTTATTCATGTAGTCTCCTTTGTGCCACCAGAAGAAACGCACGCATATCCGTTATTCATTTTATATATTAAATTAAGTGTGATAATAAAGCGATATACGATTTGTTATCCCGAATCTTCTGTCATACATAAACCGAAGTGAACGTTATAACGATCGTCGAAGTGTTAACCATCGGAGTCACGAACCGCGGAATCCAGCGACCGGGTCTCGAGAGAGCTAGAAAGTTACTAATACATATTGGAACAGAGCGTGTCTGAAAGTATATAATTAGAATTAAGGACATTGTTATATTTTACAATCGAGTATTTCGCCCGTGCCAAACCAACGTTCCTACAATTTAAACCTGCGTTGTACGCGTGTCCATTGGACGTCTAAAACAACCTAATACTCCTCCGGTGCTTCGATAATTTATCAATTTACCGTAAATTAAAGTACTTTATCAGATAAATGGTCACGAACCGAATCAATACAGTTTCATTTGAATTTGAACCGTGGGAAGGACGCAGAACGAAATTAAAGTTCTGATCGAACGAATCGAGCCAGTATTTATTACGACTCAATAGAATTCCCGTTCATTCTCAATGGCTCTACATTACGGTTCAACAGAGTCACGTGTACCATTCCTATAAAAGCTATTTCCTGCTGGCCGAAGCCACTTTTCCATCTCGGAAATCATCTGAGACCAATTTACTCCCTAAACTCGATGTCGCTTTTTCAGACTTCCCGGAACCAGGAAATGCAGAAACGACGCTTCGAGAAAAAAGGAACCGAAGGAGACAGGGAGACAAAAAAAAAGGGCGGCGAGAAGAGCTGAAACAGAGTTTAATTGAAAAGGTTTCTATTCTGAAATGGTTTGAAAACATTCGGTTGAAAAGGGCGTATGAAAAGCACTCGCGAATAAAATTGTTCGAAATATCATTCTTAGTAATTGGACGATAAGAATATTTCTATTTGTAAACACGCGTATAAAGTGCCATGGATATTAAGTACCGGAAAAAGATGGTGCAGTTCTTTGTCAGAGACAAATTAAAATTGAATTTCTCATAGTATTCTGCAGAGATAATATAATGACGATGGGTATCGTTAGAAGGTTCTCTCCGTTTAGTTAGTATACATTATTTCAATTCTTCGCTTCTTTCAATTTTTTGTAAAAGATATTCATAAAGAATTGTTACCCTTATTATAGGTATTTTTCCAAATACCTATCATTTTGATTTCTTTGGTAGAAATAAGTATATTTTAATCGTCGGTAGTTCTAGTGTTAACAAGTACCATTCATGAACCCATGTGCCACAGTGGGACTATTTGAGTCCCAGCTGTAACAACAAATTTAATTCAATTATTTTTTTTTTTATGTTTTTACATCATGTCATTCCCTTATTAGTAAAAATATACCAATTTTGTTTCATTTAAAACGCAATCAAATTTCTATGCAACATGGGTCCATTTTATTATCTGAACTCCTGTGCCGCAAAGAGTTAACCGTTTGAGTCCCATTTTGCGTCGAAAAATCCCAGTACATTTCGAGCGCTGTGGACGACTGACGGTGCAGTCACCGATTGTCGAAGTAGCACGCTCAGATTTACTGACGCACGTACATCGCACAGCTCCTTTTTTTAATGTAAATGATACAGATAAAACATTTCGTATTTCATTGTTATCTTGTCAATCATTTTTATCGAACAAAACTTGAAATATTTATAAACTCACAGTACACGTATACGATAATACGGATGTATTTCATAAAATATCGAATTACAAATGAAAAATATTTTTTGTGTTACGCACAATTTAAATGCAGAGTAACACATAATTTTTTTCTTCGCAATGAATTAAGACAAGCGCTATCGCGCCGCCTGGGTCTTTTCGTACTCGTTTAGAGAAAGCGCGGTTGCGCTGTTCGGGATTTTTCGACAGTGTTTTTTCAATACCCCTTGGGACTCGAACGGTTAAATTAAATCAGCACGGTATATGACATGGTAGGCTAGAGACATCTAATTTTTGGGTGCCATCTAGTTAACAGACCTTCGATGACACGTGCAAATTTTCGGTCCGAGTAGCGGTGCCGTGTCATAAACCGAAAAATACCAAGAGGGTAGGTTGGCGCGACGGAAAACTGTTTTCGCCAACCAGAAGGACCACGTGGCGATCTTTGAAGAAAATCCTGTTAGCAACTCGCTGCCTGCCTATCCCGTAGGATGGACACGGTTCCCCTTCCAGAAAATAGCACGCCAAAGGCGTACTGGAAGGGAGTAACTGTGACTATATAGCGAGGTGCAAATTGCGTCCGGGCAAACATTCGCAGACATTTTTCGATACACTTGGGTAGAAACATTTCTGGAGACATTTTGGTATACATTCTCGTGAGACATCGTTATACATTGGAAACAAACATTGTTATACATTTGATAGATACTTGTACATAGACAAGGAACCATTTATACATTTAGACATTCTTGTAACATTGCATAGATAAAGTAGGAACTTATACAATTTCGTGTATATATTAAATTACCTACTATCCGATCTTTGTTACAAACATCGATTATATACAGTCCACTTCATCCTTCGACAAGAATTCAACAACCCTTTGAATTCACCGCGTCGTTTAATCGTCGCCAAATACATATCCAAAGTTAAAGATGCCATCATAAGCGAATAATATTTTATGAATTT
This sequence comes from Ctenoplectra terminalis, assembly GCA_019453375.1. NCBI lineage: Eukaryota > Metazoa > Arthropoda > Insecta > Hymenoptera > Apidae > Ctenoplectra > Ctenoplectra terminalis. Next base: position 10,322 of record SMSQ01021041.1, read on the forward strand.
AAGTCTGGGATCACAGCAAGAAACGTAGCAAAACGCATTTGTAGTACTTATCGGGATCGTTCTCTTATTAAAAAGAGTGTTCGGTCCTAAACGGCTCCGAATAAATTAGCAAGGAGCCTAAAGCAAACCATCACGGTTTATGACATGGTAGGCTAGAGACAGCTAATTCTTGGGTGCCACCTGGCTTGCAGACTATCGATGGCACGTGCAAGTTTTGGGCCCAAGTAGCGGTGCCATGTCATAAACCGGGAAATACCAAGGGGGTAGGTTGGCGCGACCGAAACTGTTTCGCCAACCTGGAGGACCACGCGGCGACCAGAAGACGGTCTTGTTGCCAACTCGCGGCCTACCTACCCCGTAAGATGGACACAGTTCCCCTTCCAGAAAATAGCACGCCGAGGGCGTATTGGAAGGGAGGAACTGTGGCTATATAGCGAGGTGCAAAACGCGCCCCGACAGACATTTTAGTAGATTTTGACAGACATTCGTAGATTGATAGACATTCGTAGATTTTGATAGACATTTCGATACAGTTTGGCTATAGACTACAGGGTAAGACATTTAGGTCTTACCCCCTGTAGATTCGACACAAGACAACGCGAAACACCGTTGCACATATAGATACTTGTATATGGACAAGGAAACAAAACCTGAGATACAGTCCACTTAAAAATCATACGAAGGGGATTCAACAATTCGGTTGGATTACCCCACGTCGTTTACTCATCGCCAATCACGGTCGACGCTGCGACGCACAAACAAAGAGAGTGTACCAAAATGGTTCCGAAGCCATTTCAAACTCGTAAAAATTCAAAACGATAAAGAGATCAATGTAATAATTAATTCATTTTTTGCAATCGAAACTCAAGATTTTTATAGTAATAGAAACATTGAAGAAGAGCTGTAGAAAATTAATAATGATTGCTTCGTTAAATAAAATTACATTTCACGAAAGTTCGGACTCCTTCAGTTTTACACCATAAATCCGTGCCAACTTTTTTCCGCAACCTAATACATAATGCGCCAAACAACAAATCTTTACAAATCTCGTTGGTTCAAAAGCATGGGCACAACTTTGGTGCTTCGTCGCAGACAATGCAAGAATAGTTTACTGTCAATGCTCGGATAGAAAAGTTGAAAAAGCTCTTTTCTATGGGCGCGCGGTGTTTTATATGTAGAAGTTGTATATTGTAGGGAGAGGGTAGCTGTGACCCTTGGTTTTGGACCGAGTCAGAAGGACTTTGGTTCTGTGTTCGGGTTTGAAGTGAGTAATTTGTTCTGCGGTGTGATCGCGGTTGTCTATTTCGACATGATTTGGCATATATTCTTAGGTTGGTCATTCAACAACACCAAGATCTAAAAAATGAGATAACCAATTGGAATCTTACGTTAACCCTCTATAGCCCAAATTTTGTCTGTTTATTGGAGAAAAAATTACGATCGATTACAGTTTTTCGGTTTGATTTGAAAATGTTTTAACTAATAATTACTGTAGATAGATCGTGGTGTCGCTACAGTAATATAGTAATCAAATTTAATAGTGCAGTGATAACTAAAGAAAATTAATTTTTTGAAATATAGATACATCAGTTTGTAACTTTTAAGTCACACGATTCCATAAAGGGTTAAATAACAAAAGAGAAATAAGAAACAAAATGATACACTGTGCATTGCTAATGAAAATATGAAATATTTCTCAATTAACCCTCTATAGCCCGAATTTTGTCTGCTTATTGGAGAAAAAATTGCGAGTGATTACAGTTTTTCACTTCGGTTTGAAAATGTTTTAATTAATAATTACTGTAGATGGATTGTGGTGTCGCTACAGTAATACAGTAATCAAATTTAATAATGCAGTGATAACTAAACAAAATTAATTTTTCAAAATATAGATGCATCAGTTTGTAACTTTCAAGTCACACGGTCCCATAGGGGGTTAATAATTGGAAAATGAAAGACCCTAATTGGCGCCTCTGGTCAATAATCTGTTCAAATATTTATTTATTTACCCTTTTGCCCTATAATCACGAGTCGCACTCGTGGCGCCGATTCTGGTTAAAATGCAATAGAGACACACAATATGATAAAGTTCTTTTCATTTTAACTTTATCTGCAATTTAAATTTACAAGATTGAAAATTGGCAAATACAAAATACGTGTAATATTTCAATACTTTGCGTTTGACAGAGCGTCAAAGCGGTGAATAGCTATTGCTAATATGTATGAAGATTGAAGAAATAGTAAGGCAGGGGGTTAATTTGATACAGACTTCTAATTTAGTTCAATCGAGCTTGTTATTATTCATAAAATTGAAAAAAAAGAGATCTGATTGCTTGCAATTTCGTTTAATATAAAGCTTGTTTCTGGATTTTACAGACTCAATTTAAAAAGAGAAATAAAATAAAATATTTGTATGCGCGGTCCACAATAGACGGGTAATATTTTTTTTTTTTCCAGCCCAACAAACAATTTTGGATGGACATAGTTGCTCGACGGGAATATTATTCGAGCATTTTTATTGTAAAAAATATAACCAATATTTATCTCTGTATTCTTCTAACGTTTATTGTAACATTTATGTACCTCGTTTTAGTAAAAAGTTAACTGGAAACGAAACTTCAGTAAAAAATAAATGGGTAAACAGATGATTCATTTTCAATCTGTATTGAACATTTGTTGCAATTTTTATATTTCATTTCGCTCTTTATTAAAAACTGAAATACAAACGGAACGTCAACAAAAAATAAGATTCAATAAAAAAAAAAAA
>SMSQ01021044.1:0-13879 GCA_019453375.1 Ctenoplectra terminalis
GATACAATAAATACTATTTTTCCCATTGTTTGCCTGTAATTTCCAAATGTGAATGGGATTCATTGAGTGATTACAGCTGTTGATATTATCCAATAGTCGAATAACTATAGTCGCTTATAATATGCAGAAGTCGATTTGTGGTGAGCGACTATAGTCACTATAATCATCTGTAGTAACGAAAGGATTAAGTAATTACAAGTAAAACAACATATAAAGAAGCTAGTACAAGTCGATCTTCGCGAGAAGAGATGATTAACCCCTTGCGCTATTATTTAGCCGGGCAAAATCTGGGACAAGTGTAGCGACCGATGCTCGTTGAACGTTCCTGCCAAAATTGTTTAGATTTAGTCTTTATCTTCATTAATCGTTTTCTAGAAATTTAAAACCGCGAGTCTGACTCGTAATATTCATGTTTCTCGAAAATATGACCACGAGTCTCACTCGTGATATCTGTGTTTGGACCGAAATTGTAATCACGAGTTAGACTCGTCAAAGTATGGCGGTTAACAACCTTTAACTCGTTAAACGCCACGCCGATTTTGGTCGACCTTCCGTTAGGCTGTGTGCTGTGATAATAATTAAAACATTTAGTCGCAAAATAGTTAAGAATTTAAGAAGAAAGTTGTAGAGACCTGCAAAGGAAGGTCGTATCCTTGTTTAATGTGATTTAATAGAACCCATTGATGAATTATAAGGTATTATTTTTTGAAATTGATACTTTTAGTTCTCCGAAACCAACGATGCCTAAACGAAAATTTCAGCATCGGTTCGCGAGGACCGGCGTGGCGCTTAACGTGTTAAAGACCGTCTGCGCGGAGTAAACCGAGGAGAATTCAATCGAACAAAAGATTTTTAAGTTTAAAAAGAATTTGTTATTATTAATATTCAAACTAAATGTGTATTAATTACAAACTTTTAATAAGAAGTTAACTTTCTAAATTCTTACTATTATTTTTTCACTATCAAAAGAAAACGATGAATAAGAATTCAGACAAACGAAAGATTTTTAAGTTTAAAAAAAATTTGTTATGATTAATATTCAAACTAAATGGGTATTAATTACGAACTTATAATAAAAAGTTAACTTTCTAGATTTTTACTATTATTTTTTCATTACTATTATTACTATTATTTTTAAAAGAAAACGATCCGATTCGCCTCGGTCTACCCTACTAACAGATTAGAGAGAAAAAAGTAATTAGGCCAATGAATAGTGTTTATATATAATTTTGAAGCAGTATGAGGCTCGCTTGCATTTAGTTTAAATGTAAAAGTAATTTCAAAAATTTTGTGGAACGCTTTCTCGTTACCTGATTCAGCTCAAATTTAATGCGAATTATCGTTTTATAAGTTGGAATAATTTAGTGAGGATGAATGGAGAAAATGATCAATTTTTATGAAATTTATTTATAAAATAATTTCTGAGGAAGAAAGAAAAAAAAATATTGAACACTATTTTATTGTATATATAGAAATTCATGTCCAAGGGGTGCAAATAGTCATTAACCCTCTACATATTATCAGAATTTTATTTGGTTATTAGAAAAAAAATATATAATTAGTTTCTCGTACAGATTAAAAAAATTTTGAAACCAATAATTGTTTATAAATAGATTGTCTGACATTAGAACAATGGTATAGTAAATATAATCTTTAATAGTAGAGTGATAAATAAATAAACTGAATTTTAAAAATATAAATACATGAGTATGTAACTTCTAACAATAAGTAACATGGAGCTATAGAAGGTGAAATTACGGATAGAAAAAATTATTTTTTCGGAATGAACCAAGAATCACCCTCGGGAGATACAATAACTATACATATATGTAGGAATTTTGTCCGGAATTAAAGTAAATCACTAAATCATGGAATGAAATCATCAAATTGATTAATATTTTTTAGTAAAATACAAAAATCACAATATATTACAACAATAATGTGAAAGTGTTACATATGTATGTTTGAAATGCTAATTTTGTTTGTAAGAGGATATATTTTGTTTTAAGAACTGAAATCTCGACAAAATTTTTGCATTAATTTTTACTGACCATAGTTAAACAAAACATAAATGAAAACATAACTATATGCAAAAAATATCTAATCTAAATTCTCGTTCAAGAATAGTAATATCCGAGCTCTTTTTGGACTTGAACTATTTCTTTTTATATTTCAAAATACGTGACAAACGAATCTTTGTTCGCCAGTTTTACATTTGTTTTTATTAGGTTTCAAAGATTTCGAATTACGAAAAGAAAGTACAGTTTCGAGTTCTTAAGGCTTTCGAAGGGTTTTGAGTTTTCGACGTCTCAAGAAACCCATCCCTAGTATTACTTGTAGAAAACGCAAGATTGAATAAAAAATTAATATGCATAATTCACTTACCGTTTATTCGGTTCTACATTGTTGTTCACTGCCTGAAACAAAAAAAAGACATTGGTCATCTAATGAAAATGTAGAAAAAACGATTAATAACGTAGTGGTACGAGAATTTCATTTTCACGCGCAAAATATTAAAAAAAAAAAGATGTTAAGAAGCATGTTCGAATAGCTACATCATTTATGATAGTTACTAGCAAGATGGGATAAAACACGAGTCATTTCCTACCTCTAATAATTATTAGCGTGCACAAAACCGAGACAAGAGGCTCGTGCGTACCGTTCATGAATCGTGTTTAACTTTCGAGTGATTGATTGACTAAAATCTCGTGTCGAATGAAGATACGTGACGATAGCGATAATCACAAAAAAAATTTACACGTTCTCCGTACCATGATTTTGCAATGTTCAAATACATTGTGCCGACCTGCTATTACTGCTCTACCTCCTTATGCTACCAATGTAGCTGATTGTGAGTGAGTTAACTGATACTATATAAGTGCAATTATACACAACATTACACTTGTACAATACATTTTCGTCAATCTTTCTGTACTGCAGAATTGATTTTATGTTTTATTTGTTTTGTTACTTTAACGTATGAAAATTTCCTGATAAGCATCAGATAAAATTTGATATTTATCTGAAAAAGGAGACAGTAGCTTCTATTAACAACTAATTTTGTTGGATTTCGGATATCTTGTAGAAAAAAGGAGAGTCTTGAGTAACATGCGCTTCATTTAACAATAAAGCGTGAGGCGATCGTCGTTTAACTCTTTGCACTCCGCAAAACCTGGATGTTGCCTAGCAGCTACTCGGCGCTACTTTATCGCAGAAACGTGCATTTACGAACCTTCATGTTATTGGGTTGTCCGGAAAGTTCGTGCCGATTTTTAAGGAAAATTCAAACACAACATTTAAATTTCCTTATACATTTAGTAAATTATATATGTTCCATTTTGTTCTATAACCTTTCTCCATCTCTCGCGTAACTTGAATATCCCATCCTTCCAAAATTTCTTAGGTTTTTCGGCGAAAAACTTTTCCATATTTAACACTAGAACTACCGTGCCAGTCAAAATGATCGGTTCGTAATTTGTCATAGAAATTTTATAAATTTACAGTAGCTCATTTTCAGGGATTTTCTATAATTTTTTAAACAAAATATGCACAAAGAATTATTACCCCTAATATAAGTATTTTTTCAAATACTTATGATTTCGATTTCTTTCCTACAAATAAGTGTATTTTAATCGTCGGTAGTTCTACCGTTAACAGGTTGAGTGCCATGGGGGTCACCGGTGACCGGCACGCGACTTGGCTACAGCGCCATGGGGGCCATCGGTGACCGGCGATGCGACCAATAGTAAAATACATAATTAGAGTAAATATGGATACTGATAAATTTTCAAATAATACCACTTTACTATAATGGTTTGAAGAAATTAATGCCGTACAGAACATGCAAAAATAATTTTATTAGTACAAGGAAAATGGAGATATTATTTTGTTCAACATAATGTACATCGCATAATAAGAAATTCATGTTGGCGCCATGGGCAAACTACCTAAAATGCGCGTGACACTCAACCTGTTAATAGCGTATAAAACTAACGAAAATGAATGTATCCTAACTAAACTTTTGTTTAAAGATGCCTGAAGTGTCACTCTTTGGAATATGTACGCGTGTCATTTGTTTTCAATCATTCCGACATACTCAAACCTGTTGTAATGGAACCTACCGAAAATCGGCACCAACTTTCCGGACAACTCAATAGATAGTATAGTTTTCGTAAAACCCGCTGACATTTTTTTTTATATATCTTATTAATTGTATCATATTTTGATTTGATTTCTTGTGCCATTTTAACAGAAAACTTCAGAGAAAGATGCATTTCTCAAAAAGCTTGTACTGGAATAAATTGATTCCCCGTAATTACTAATAAACTTTAACACTAGAACTACCGACGATTAAAGTTTACCTATTTCAACTAAAGAATTCAAAATAATAATTATTTGAAAAAAATCTAAAATCTAAGGGAAATAAATCTTTGTTCATATCCGTTACAGAAAAACGCAATTAATTCTTAAAAATGCGACATTATAAATTTATAGGATTTATATGAGAAATTGCAAACCAGTCATTTTGACCACCTCGGTAGTTCTAGTGTTAATGGATGGGTCGATGATGCGTCAATCGTTCTGCACGCACGAAAACGAGCATACAAAGTAACGGAGGACGCGCTGAAGCAATTTTTACATCCTACGAGTATTGATAATATTAATTTTACCACCTCAGTGTTGTAAATTTTAAGTGATCAGTGTTAGTGTTCCTGCAGTGAGGTGAACATTAGTGTCGTTGACCCGGTCATACGTTCGGTAGTGTCCTATACTCGTGATCAGCTGTTCGCTACACCACAAGCTGAAACGTCCGTCAAGGGTGAAGATCGGTACTGTGACACAGTGATGCGTATTTATAAGCAGCAGGTGAATCTTTTGTTGATTGGGTGAGTTTAATTTAATTTTTCGATTATTCTTTTCGAATAAATTTTTATTAGAAACGAGAATTGCATTCTATTCGTTATTAAATTTCAATTACTTTTCGTTGATTTGTCTATTATCCATTTGAAATATCGAATAAACTCAATTTATTTGTTCCACACGAATAACAATTAATTAGTTTATTCGATATAACTTTTGTTTAACATTCGTCAAACAGTCGCTTCGATATATCCTGAGTTGCTCGTAGAAACACAAGCGCGGCGTGGAATCCAACGCTCTCGCTGACGCCCAGCCGTCTTACTCGCTCTGTGATTGGTCAGTGTTTTTCGTTAATAACTCGTTAACAAAGCCGAATTTGACATTTTCGCAGAGGAAAAAGTTGTTTAAAATCACCCCAGGAACAACCCCTTAAAGGGACTTACACCCTTTCTGGGACACCCTGTATATCCCAAAGTCAAGGCAATTGTAGTTAAGGCCTCCGTTTCCAGATAATTACCCAAAATTTAATTCTAAAACATCGATACAGTCTCATAAACGTTTCTAAAAAAAACGCTGATAAAATAAAAAATATAAAAAATAAACGATGCTCTTATGTAAAACGCATTGTATAAAAAAGTCGAAAAACTTGGCCAGAAAAAAAGGGCAGAAAAATGGAAATGCAAATAGACACGTGGCATCTATTTCACATGGTTTGGATGGAGTATAGGAAAGAACGCGTAAATTGAAACTTTGGTTCGTCCGCTTGTAGCATCGCACTCGCTATGGGTGGGCTAATGGTAATTACGGGTTTAGACTCCGCGATCCGATTGACTGGGCGGAGAGATCGTATCTACGGATGAGTGCGGAATGAGTATCGGTCGCATTAATAACGGGCTTGTGATATAGCTTTCGTATCCAAGCATAATAATCCATTGTTGACTAGGTGTGGGACTTTTTCGTAGCTTAATAGTAGCGGTTTTGTAGTTTCTCCACGTCTGACTTATGAACATGTAATCCTATCATAGCTTTAGGACTGACAAGCGTGCAACTTTGTATAATACATACACTTCTGCCCATTAGTCACTGAGTACTTAATAAATTTAAAATAAAGAATAGTTTATGTGTATTACAATTACAAAAGATATCTAAGATTCAATAATCATCTATATTACAAAACATTTTTAATTGCATCGACTTGTTAAAATTTTATGTTAAATTTATCACATATAAGTAATTTAAAATAAAGAAAAGTTTATCTGTATTACAATTACAAAATATGTCTATAATTCAATAATCATCTATCTTATAAAAAAATTTTTAATTGTATCGAATTTTTAAAATTTTACTGGAAGCGTACTTCGATAAATATTTTATTTAAAAATTAGTCTCTGTAGCTGGTGACTTACAAACTGGAATGTACATATCGTATGCTAAATTTACCACATATAAGTAACTTAAAATAAAAAAAAGTTTATTTATATTATAATTACAAAATATTCCTACAATTCAATAATCATCTGTGTTACAAAAAATTTTTAATTGTATCGAATTTTTAAAATTTTACTGGAAGCCTACTTCGATAAATATTTTATTTAAAAACTAGTCTGTCGAACCGGTGACTTGCGGACTGGACTGTACATATCGTATGTTAAATTTGCCACGTATAAGTGTCTAGTAAATATATGTTTAGAAATTGAATTATCTATCTAAATTTTATTGCAAAAATTTCGAAACATTTTACAAAATTATATTTTAATGCATTATCTGTATGCATGCTTTAATTTATAAAATATGATACAAAGATATTGCTATGCAAATAAAATAAAAAGAGGAATTTAAATATAATAATTATAAATTAAATTATAATTTATGGAAGATTATTCATTTAGTAACTTGAAGCAGAGATGAGAAAATGCCATGTAAGATTTTGTTTTTAAATAAATGTTTTTAGTATAATTTAAATATGACTATAATTAAATTGTAGAAGATATAAAAAAAGTGATAAAATTATAACCGTTTTCAAGAAATCGTTGAAAATGTTACGTTCATTTCTATGTGAAATTATACTCGGTAAATTAATTCCACGTATATTTGTTAATTAGCCCTAAAACTTTTATTTCATACTAACTAATCAAATTTTTATTCGTTGATTCGTATATCTTTACCATATTTAAAAACGTGTTTATTATTAATTTATTTTAATATCACATATTATTACATTTATTTTTAAGTCTTCTAAAATATTTTATTTTCCTGTATAGTATAAATAATTAATGAAACAAAAAACAATTTATTGTCACCACTAAATTAATGTATTAAATACGATTGTACTGATAACAAAAAATGAACTTATCGTTCTTAATTTGTTAATACAGTGGAACCTCGATAACTCGAAGCTCAGAGGAAGGGAAACAAATCTTCGAGTCATAAAAGTTTCGATTTATCGAGTTTTCGAGTAAGAAAGTTTCAACAAACAAAAATTTGACTTATAGAGACTTTATACAACGATTTTGACTTGTAACCATTTTTAGTAAACAATTTTCAACATCATCTAATTCAACACATCTTCTCCTAAAATCTAAATTAGACCCTGAGATCATCTGCATGAATTCTTTCTCATTTTTTAATATTGTTGATAAAATGTTAATGAGAATCTCAAATTTATTAGCAATATCCTTTTTTTTTCTTAATGTAGTTTTTTACTGTTTTAATTATTTTTATTTAATCAGCCAATGTTAATGTTTTCGCCTTGCGTTTATAACTCATTTTGTTACATATGATCCGGAGGAAAGATTGAGAAACAACAGAACTGTGCTTTAACTTGTTCTTTCAATCTTTCACAGCGAACTGTCTTTGTGATCAAAACGTGTGCACTGTTCATTTCTATAAAGAAATAAATAACTGACGATCACAGAATCGTTAATTCTATTGGATCGATTGACCGATACGTAGAAGTAAACTTCGACTTGTAGAGGCCGGAGATCTGAATCCGAGTTGCAGAGGTAAAATGCATATTAAACACGTGACAAATAATTCGAATTACATGAAGTTTTATTTCAAGTTGCAGAGGTTTGTACAACGGACCAGAAGGGAATAAAGGAAATTTTGGTCTTACAGAGGTTTTCGAATTATCAATACGTGATAATTAACACGTTACCGCACACTTTTAATTTGACGATCGTGCTCAGAAACGCATTTTTTTTTCAATTGTTTATGACTGCATGAGAAAACGCATAAAAGAACAACTAATGTGCATGCTATACCTTTTTTTTTTTCGATGTATTACTCAATAATTATAACCCTCTATAGTCCGAATTTTGTCTGCTTATTGGAGAAAAAATTACGATTGATTACAGTTTTTCACTTTGATTTGAAAATGTTTTAACTAATAATTACCGTAGATAGATCGTGGTGTCGCTATAGTAATACAGTAATCAAATTTAATAGCGCAGCGATAACTAAAGAAAATTAATTTTTTAAAATATAGATACATCGGTTTGTAACTTTTAAGTTACACGGTCCCATAGAGGATTACAGTACCGAAGTAAAGAAAAAATTTATTTGAACTACAAAGGCATTCCTTCGGTTTGAATTTTTTATAATACTATTATGGCTGCTTGAATTACTCTTTATAGTTCTGAATGCACTTTAGAAGTATAATATTATCGCGTCTTTGTATTTTAAAAATAGCTACAGTACCGGACAAATGAATTCGGACAGTGACGCGCAGTGATAAGTAAAGAAAATTAATTTTTTAAAATAGACATACATCAGTTTGTAACTTTTAAGTCACAGTTAGAACACTTCGTACTAACCCTGTTCTTTTCTTTATTGATTAAAATGTGCATGACGGCTATAGCCGTCATTTGCGGCAACGTGTTAAAAAATAATTATATAATTTAAAAATCAATTATTAATATATATATATATATATATACAATATTTATAAATTTATAAATAAATATATTATCTATATATTTTATAGATTAAGAGATTAAAAATTATTACATAAAATGTCAAATGATCATATATAAAGTTTAATTAAACAAATTAATCGAATAAAAATTATTACATAAAATGTCAATTGATCATATATAAAGTTTAATTGAACAAATTAATTGAATAAAAATTAATTATTAATATATATATATACAATATTTATATATAAATATATTATATATTTACAAATAAACATATTATCTATATATTTTATCGATTAAGAGATTAAAAATTATTACATAAAATGTCCAATGATCATATATAAAGTTTAATTGAACAATTTTACCATCTTATATTTTTACCCTGTTACAACAAAACTATTCGAATTTCAAATGAAAGGCTGTAAGAATGTTAAGAGGAAATAGAAACTCGAAGGAAGAGGCGAGAAAGAAGCAGGAAAGAAGCAGAAATTGAAGCTGTGGGACGCTGCCCACCTGCGAAATTTACTAACCCTGCCTGCATCAGGGGTAGTTTATTTTTCGCACGGTATAGTCCAGCTTCCTCCGGTTGAAAACAGGATCGGTCTCTCTGCTGATTCCACCATTCAATTTCACGATCCTTAGTCTAATATACGACCGCAACTAAATCAGGATTATCGACCGACGAACTGTGCCTCCATTGTGAGCCTTCGCGGCGGTCCGCACGAGCTCGCGTAAGAGGAGTCTTTTCGTGAATGCATCTTCCCACCATTGCTGCTTTCCTATTCACTCCTCTAACTTCCTTTCCCCTAACTGCAGTTACAAAATATCGTCAACGCGTTGCAATATCGTTTATCACATTTTGGTAGAATAATTATTAGAATTTAACAGTCGCCGATGCAAAACCATTTTCACATAAATAGGCAAGCGCAGCTATTTTTTGACAAAAATGAAGAAACGCGATTCTCTTCTTTCAGCATTGCGTAATTGTAAAACTGATTTGTTTAAACACATGGTTGGTTTATAGACACACTACCGGCTAAAAGTTTGGAACCATTGCGTATTTCAAAGATTTTATATCATTATTCTTTCGTATTATTCTAATTTTGGAAGCATTAGGAAAAAAATTAGTTGCTAATAGTATTTACAGACGAGCGACCCAGTTTGAAAATCATGAAATTACTTTTGACAAGTATATAATAAATTCTATTAGCAACTGGAAGGAAAATTATAAAAACCAAGACAATTTAGAATCCAGGAACCAATAACCACCAATTGAAGCAACTGGAAGGAAAATGATAAAAAAACAAGATAATTTAGAATCCAGGACGCGATCCAGATGCTACATTTGTATCGGATATAATAACAAATACAGTTGAGGATGCGATAACTGCAGAAATAATATTTGTAGCAATCACTCGACAAAAACACATACAGTTTCATGTATTAGATATCCATAAATATTATTTATTTGCAATTTGAAAATTTCACACCTTGTAAAAGTTCCTACAGCAATAGTACTTGTAAGAAAAAATTAAATCGTAAAGTGACAAACATACACAGAACAGTAAGTTAATATCTGTTCCATATACACTAATATGTATTAGTAATTTTATAGCGACGATCTCTCGAGACCCTCTGTACTCCGAGGGTTGATGCAGAAATCCGAATGGCGACTGATAAGCGACAATAATTGCTTTATCAATAGATAACCTTCCTCTTTACATTTCAGATGTTAGAATCTATGTGCACTTCGTAATACAGCACTGTGTTTAAAATTATTATTTTAAATTTGGTTTGTTTTTAGTAGTTGTAAAAACTGAGCCAAACAACAAATTTCGTGATGAATTATGAATTTGATTTTACGTTGCTTAAAGACCAAATTTATAATGTTACAAATGTGACATTTGAACGACATGACACCGTATAAAATAAAGAAAAGATGAACTGCGTTTAAAATTATTATTTTAAATTTGGTTTGTTTACAGTAGTTGTAAAAACTGAGCCAAACAACAAATTTCGTGATGAATTATGAATTTGATTTTACGTTGCTTAAAGACCAAATTTATAATGTTACAAATGTGACATTTGAACGACATGACACCTTATAAAATAAAGAAAAGATGAACTGCGTTTAAAATTATTATTTTAAATTTGGTCTGTTTACAGTAGTTGTAAGAACTGAGCCACACCACAAATTTCGTGATGAATTATGAATTTGATTTTACGTTGCTTAAAGACCAAATTCAGAATGTTACAAATGTGACACTTGAACGACATGAGACCGTATAAAATAAAAAAAGGACGAACTGCGTTTAAAATTATTACTTTAAATTTGGTCTGTTTATAGTAGCTATAAAAACTGAACCAAACAAAAACTTTTGTGATGAATTATGAATTTGATTTTATGTTGCTTAACCCTCTATAGCTCGAATTTTGTCTGCTTATTGGAAAAAAATTACGATTGATTACAATTTTTCACTTTGATTTGAAAATGTTCTAACTAATAATTACTGTAGATGGATCGTGGTGTCAGTTGTCGTTGTAAGTTTTCTTTTTTCATCTTCCCGAAAATTCACCTTATTGAAAAATTGATTCTATAAAACAAGATTGAAAAAGTGAAAAGATATTTTTTTTTAAATCGACACAAAGACGGAAACAGCGTCCAATCGTATTTGAAATATTCTTAAATATTAGGTTGTTGCGGATGAAGTGTCCGAATTATCTGTAAAACTTTCAACGACTATTTTTTTATTAAATACAATGCATTCCTAATTCGTGTGCAATATCTTGCATACTTTAACGAGTATGAGATTCAACCAGACTTTTTAATTCGTCATTCTTGATCACTTCTTTTGGGCGACTGTAAGGTACATTTTTGACGTTTATATTTTCAGTGTGAAATTTTTCAAACCAACGTCGAACTGTTCGTTTACAAACTATGTCTTTTTCAAAAGCAGTGTTAATATTACCAGAAACTTCCATTGCGTTATAATTTAAATTCATACAAAAAGAGCACTCGAGTTAGTATTCTATTCATTGTTCGCTTTGTTTCACTGTTTGCCATTTTATTTTAACCCTCTATAGCCCGAATTTTGTCTGCTTATTGGTGAAAAAAATTACGATTGATTACAATTTTTCACTTGTATTTGAAAATGTTTTAACTAATAATTACCGTAGATGGATCATGGTGTCACTACGGTAATACAGTAATCAAATTTAATAGTGCAGTGATAACTAAACAAAATTAAATTTTTTAAATATAGATACAGGTAAATTAATGACAATTTAATGACTGAAAGTAATATTTATTACCATCTTAAAGAATCGACACATTGTAAATTGAATATCATATCAATAGTGTATTACGATTAAATACACGATTTATGAAAAGACACTGCTTGAATTAACCATGGTAGAAGAACGTCATTATTTCATCCATAGGTTAGCAATTAAATAGCCCAAATATAAAGAACTTTTCAAATAACAAAACAGTTTCATAAGATTCAACACTTATAGACTTTAATGTCATTGTTATTGCATATTAGCTCAGTAATTTATTCACAATATTCAATTTTATCCTGTTATAATATTCTGCTACACACACCTGTAACAATAATAATTAAATAACCAAATTATAAATTACATTCTGTCAAAAACAAGCAAGTGTCCGGATACTTTTGAGCGATAGTGTACATAAAGATGGTTTGACTAAAGATGACAACTTGCTTCCTAAGATATATTTTTTCAACTGAACTAACTTTATTGTTACGTAATAAATCACAGTATAGAATATAATTACAACTAACTAACACTAAAAATAATTGTAAGCAAAGCAATTTCTAGGTCAGTTATGTGTGTGGACTAACGATTCATGGAGTTTTGAATCATTGTGAAAATTTCTTTGCCAACTAAGTGCCAGTTAGGACAGTTTGCGTAAGCGCTAATTGGCAGAGTTCCCGTGACATTTTCATTTGTAATTAAGTACAAGTATAAAGTAATTAAGACACTTTTTAACCCTCTATAGTCCGAATTTTGTCTGCTTATTGGAGAAAAAATTAGGATCGATTACAGTTTTTCACTTTGATTTGAAAATGTTTTAACTAATAATTACCGTAGATGGATCGTGGTGTCACTACGGTGATACAGTAATCAAATTGAATAGTGCAGTGATAACTACACAAAATTAATCTTTTAAAATATAGATACATCAGTTTGTAACTTTTAA
This sequence comes from Ctenoplectra terminalis, assembly GCA_019453375.1. NCBI lineage: Eukaryota > Metazoa > Arthropoda > Insecta > Hymenoptera > Apidae > Ctenoplectra > Ctenoplectra terminalis. The sequence goes on from SMSQ01021044.1 coordinate 13,006, forward strand.
GTCACACGGTCTCATAGAGGGTTAAACATATTTCACAGTATAGAAATCGAATACCCTCCGACTTCATTACTCTGAGAATTATTATTATTTCAAAATGATAATTAGTATTTGTATTATTATTTCTGTGATAATGTATAATATAATAAATCATATTATGTATAAATTAGTATTTTGCATAATTGATTATTTTCTAGCTTCATTTTCTATTTAATAGTAGTATTGAATCATTTTATTGACATCGTTATATTTAATTTAAAATTTTCTGTGCAATTTGAGGTACAAAAACAATAATATTTATTGTTAATAATTTCTGAACGAAAATAATGTGAAATTTAATGTACAAGAAGACAATTCGCGTATGGTAGATTTATCGTGGTGTCACTACAGTAATACAGTAATCAAATTTAATAGTGCAGTGATAACTACACAAAATTAATTTTTTCAAATATAGATACATCAGTTTGTAACTTTTAAGTCACACGGTCCCATAGAGGGTTAACAAACGTATTTTGATCAGGCGCAAATGCAGCAAAGAGCCGTCGAAACAGAGAGACGCCGGCGCGCAACGTAGGCGTCAACCAACGCTAGGTATCGGTGGTATTTATTGAGAATATTTATGAGGGATGCGTTTTCATGCTTTTGGACCGAGTGGGCCGTAATACTTCGAAGGTCCTCGCCCCGTCATTCGAAACCGACGCGACGGTGCAATTTAGGCGGAACTGCCGTGAGAAATTTCACGGACAGAGTCGCGAAAGGCGTCCGCGAATTTAACCGTAAAGATATTGACGTCACAGCACCTTTTTTTTCTCTCACCAACGAATATTATCAAGGATATAAAAGCGCGCAAGTCATTATTATTGTGCGAGTATTCGAG
>SMSQ01021046.1:2177-15593 GCA_019453375.1 Ctenoplectra terminalis
TTTTTTTTTCTCTTTTTTCTTGCTATTAAACGAATGGTTTCTTTTGATAAATTTTTATTGGGGAATCTCGTTTGATAATGAGACTACATACCGGTGTTCGTAAATTCTGTTTCCAATAAAAGTGACTCTACGTGATAGATAATTTAAAACAGATTAATTGTTAACCTTTTGTATTACGATTAGGAGTCACGCTCGTGGTGTAGATTATGGTCCAAATTAAAAAAAAAACTGTATTTGTAATATATTTTATTTTTTATTTTAATAATTTCTATTTGTAGGATTGAGAATTAACAAGTATAAATTATGTACGTTTCGATGTTTTTTTATTTGACATGCTATTAACTCTGTAAAAGGGGGTTAAACTAAATATACACTATAATTAAAAATTTAGTTAAAAGTTAAAATAGTTTCAACGATTTTTATATGGTAGCAAATTTTACATAGCAAATATGAAAGCTGTTAACCTTTTGTTCTACTATTATTTCAACAGCTACACATGTTAGTAATAGCTACTCACTACTTTAACACTTTGCATTTCAGAGGCGACTCTCATTCGCCACTCTCATTCAATGTGTAAAGTGTGTCACGATACAAAAATCGTTGAAACTGTTTCAATTTTTAACCAGATTTTTTATTTTACCGTGACGGACGTATCCGGTTTAACAATTGCACTTCTAAACGGTTCCAAGCTTCACGGGACTATTGTAAAAATTTAAAGTGCTATTTTGGAAAGAAAAAAAAATGATAAATATATGTGTCTATTTACATTCTGTCGCACAAATTAAAATCTTTGAAAAAAAGTAAAAGGTTTCTGTGTAATAGCTGATTATTAAGGACTTCTTTGGAGTCGTTCGGGTGGTGTTTATGTCTTTTGTGGACAGAGTAATGCACGGTTAACAGGTTGAGTGCCACGCGCATTTTAGGTAGTTTGCCCATGGCGCCAACATGAATTTCTTATTATGCGATGTACATTATGTTGAACAAAATAATATCTATATTTTCCTTGTACTAATAAAATTATTTTTGCATGTTCTGTACGGCATTAATTTCTTCAAACCATTATAGTAAAGTCAGTATTATCAGTATTATTTGAAAATTTATCAGTATCGATATTTACTCTAATTATGTATTTTACTATTGGTCGCATTGCCGGTCACCGGTGGCCCCCATGGCGCTGTAGCCAAGTCGCGTGCCGGTCACCGGTGACCCCCATGGCACTCAACCGACCCCCTGTTAAATTCCACAAAGTTCGAGAGCCAACAGTGGAATTCTCCCGCGCAGAGTATCATTTTTTTCGAGGAATTAGTTCGAGCACGGTTCGACAAATTGTGATAATAGTGATAGCGAGCGACCGAGATATTGCAACAAATTCGAGGTGCGGAGTGATGAGAGAGAAGCGAGAATGCGTCGTTGGAATTTAACCGTGCAGATTATAGTGGAATTTAACCGTGCATTACTGTATTACAGTTAAATAAGTGATCTACTGACTACCGGGATATTTTTCGATTCTTAATCGATTTTTAATCGATTCTTAATCGATCCTTAATCTTATGAGAATTATTTAATTCCTTCTGTTGAAGAGAAAGGCTGAGTTTTCATCAATTAACCCTTTTCGGACGAGTGTCGGCAAATAGTCGCCCGAGTCTTTTTCCCGTTGCAGACGCGTGTCGTCAAATAGTCGCTCAAATCTGCTCAACTTTACCAATTATACAGCGGCTCGCGTACGTCTATCTTTCCGAGCGGTAAGATATGTAACGATATAATATACTAAACAGTGTTACGTTTCCTTTGAAAAAAAAATCAGAGATTTTCAGCGATGAAGTCTTTGTCAACCATTTGCATTCGAGAGGTGACTCTTACTCACCACTTGGATTAATGCAGCGACTCGAATCGCGTGTAATATAATTATTTTATTACAACTTTTCGCGTATTTTTACATTATACAAGACCTAACGTCGAATCTTGAGCTCGGTAATTTTGCTTCGTGCGATATTTTAGCAAACACTCGTTAACCCTTTGACTGCGGCGCGTTTTCGGAAGAATCCATCAATACGGACGGTGCGTTATTTGCACGTCAGTCGCTGAGACCGGGGTCGTCCACTGCGAGAGCGTACGTACGAGAAAAATGCAACTTAACGATATAACGACAATTGACCGAAAGATACTGAAACAACTGATTAAAAATACTGAAACAAACACCNACGGACGTATCCGGTTTAACAATTGCACTTCTAAACGGTTCCAAGCTTCACGGGACTATTGTAAAAATTTAAAGTGCTATTTTGGAAAGAAAAAAAAATGATAAATATATGTGTCTATTTACATTCTGTCGCACAAATTAAAATCTTTGAAAAAAAGTAAAAGGTTTCTGTGTAATAGCTGATTATTAAGGACTTCTTTGGAGTCGTTCGGGTGGTGTTTATGTCTTTTGTGGACAGAGTAATGCACGGTTAACAGGTTGAGTGCCACGCGCATTTTAGGTAGTTTGCCCATGGCGCCAACATGAATTTCTTATTATGCGATGTACATTATGTTGAACAAAATAATATCTATATTTTCCTTGTACTAATAAAATTATTTTTGCATGTTCTGTACGGCATTAATTTCTTCAAACCATTATAGTAAAGTCAGTATTATCAGTATTATTTGAAAATTTATCAGTATCGATATTTACTCTAATTATGTATTTTACTATTGGTCGCATTGCCGGTCACCGGTGGCCCCCATGGCGCTGTAGCCAAGTCGCGTGCCGGTCACCGGTGACCCCCATGGCACTCAACCGACCCCCTGTTAAATTCCACAAAGTTCGAGAGCCAACAGTGGAATTCTCCCGCGCAGAGTATCATTTTTTTCGAGGAATTAGTTCGAGCACGGTTCGACAAATTGTGATAATAGTGATAGCGAGCGACCGAGATATTGCAACAAATTCGAGGTGCGGAGTGATGAGAGAGAAGCGAGAATGCGTCGTTGGAATTTAACCGTGCAGATTATAGTGGAATTTAACCGTGCATTACTGTATTACAGTTAAATAAGTGATCTACTGACTACCGGGATATTTTTCGATTCTTAATCGATTTTTAATCGATTCTTAATCGATCCTTAATCTTATGAGAATTATTTAATTCCTTCTGTTGAAGAGAAAGGCTGAGTTTTCATCAATTAACCCTTTTCGGACGAGTGTCGGCAAATAGTCGCCCGAGTCTTTTTCCCGTTGCAGACGCGTGTCGTCAAATAGTCGCTCAAATCTGCTCAACTTTACCAATTATACAGCGGCTCGCGTACGTCTATCTTTCCGAGCGGTAAGATATGTAACGATATAATATACTAAACAGTGTTACGTTTCCTTTGAAAAAAAAATCAGAGATTTTCAGCGATGAAGTCTTTGTCAACCATTTGCATTCGAGAGGTGACTCTTACTCACCACTTGGATTAATGCAGCGACTCGAATCGCGTGTAATATAATTATTTTATTACAACTTTTCGCGTATTTTTACATTATACAAGACCTAACGTCGAATCTTGAGCTCGGTAATTTTGCTTCGTGCGATATTTTAGCAAACACTCGTTAACCCTTTGACTGCGGCGCGTTTTCGGAAGAATCCATCAATACGGACGGTGCGTTATTTGCACGTCAGTCGCTGAGACCGGGGTCGTCCACTGCGAGAGCGTACGTACGAGAAAAATGCAACTTAACGATATAACGACAATTGACCGAAAGATACTGAAACAACTGATTAAAAATACTGAAACAAACACCGACACTTCGTTGCTATGCTATTTAACTTGTTATATTCTATGTTAAATCAATCAATAAAACAGTAAAGATGTTATAGTAAAAAAAATGCAAAGGGCGTATATTTACGGCTTTCGTATATATTGATAGACTTGTGAAAGCGTATATATACACCTTTAGCAGCCAAAGGGTTAAAATCCATTCTCTGTTCCTCGGGATAAGTATGTGATATAAAAATATAAAAGTGTGTCCTTCGAGTGCAAAGGGTTAAATTTAAATAAAGTTCTAGTTTTTATAACGCAAATGTTCAACATGTATATTTTCTCAACTGCGTGCACCAATACCTCTCCGAGTCCGTCCGCAAAGGGTTAAACTCATCCGAATTAAGTGGATATACAGTCAACCCTCCTATAACGCGGCACTCTGAGAACGGGGTTTCCATATAACGCGGAGCTTGACAGCGAGGATGAGTGTTAAAAGATTTTACAAAAGTCTTTCTTGTTTTTGTTGGAAAACAGTTCTTTTGTTTACTTTTTGTTTCATTTTTTTTATCATTTCCTTATACGAACTCTTCGATTCAATAAAAATAATTTATAATTTAATCTTGTCTTTTGTAATTTCTTGGTCTCCATATAACGCGGTACGAATAGTGTGATTTGTACTAATTCTGAGTTTCTTATAGCGCGGTTTCCATACAACGCGCTACGAATTAGCCTGGTTTGTACGGTTAAATCCGAGTTTCTCATAGCGCGGTTTCCATATAACGCGGTGCGCCCTCCTTATAGGAGGGTGGACTGTATAAAGGTTGAATTTTTCAGTATGAACTATTATTGTCGTTGACAACCTATTGAATATTTGATGCATTTTTATTTAAACGTTTATTTAAACATGTCTGATGCATATTCTGATATTTGACTTGCATCGATATAGGCAGCCTAGAGATTTTACCATAAGAAACGATATTACTTATGGAATGACCTGATATATTTAAAGACAGATAACGTATTATAATTAGACCAATTCGTCTCCCTTAATACGTCAAGCGAAATGTATGTAATAATAAGAGCAAGCTCATAAATAATTCATACAACGATAAAAACGAAGTGAATTACTACCACGCTATTCTCCATGCCAACTGGAATAATGAACTACTGAATCAAAGAAGAGTGGAGAATGTGTCAGCTACGAATTCTCATATTCAATCAGCATAAAAAGGAACATTTTTTTTATTCCACCGGTTCCTTCTCTAAACAATTATTCCCTTTTCATCGGTGTAGTAACTTCTTCGTACCCAACTTCTGCCGCGTTAATCATCGCAGAATCGTATCGCGTCCTGAAGTTTTCAGTAGTGCACGGTTCGCTAAATTATGTTACGGTATCGCAGCAGGAAACATTCAGCTTAAGTTGCGATATAATTTTCGCGATATTATATTGCAAGTAATGGCATCTGTCAAAGGGGCCAGCACAATGCATTAACGAGTTCGTAACAGCTGCCACGATTATTAACAACCCTGTAACAATATCAACGAAGTTGGTATTAAAAGGAGTTGCGATCGTAGCGAAGAGAGCGGGCGTTGGGGGCAGAGAGAGGAGAAAAAAGAGATACAGAAAAAGAAAGGAAGAGAGAAAATAGAAAAAAGATAAAAAGAGAGAAAGCAAGACAGAGAGAAAAAAAGAGACGAGAGACAGAGAAAGCAAGAGAGAGAAAAGGAAGTGGAGTGATAGAGAAAGCAAGACAGAGAGGAAAAGAGAGAAGAGGGAGACGGAAAGTAAGACAGAGAGAAAAAAGAGAGAGGAGTGATAGAGAAAGCAAGAGAGAGAAAAAGAGAAGAGAGAGATAAAAAGCAAAAAAGAGGAAAATAGAGAAAGAAAGAAAGAAAGAGACTAAGAGAGAAAAAAGAAAGATAGAGAGAAAAAAGAGAGAAAAATAGAGAAAGAAAGAAAAAGAGAGTAAGAGGAAAAAGAGGGCTAGAGAGAAAAATGAGAGACAAATAGAGAAAGAAAGAAAAAGATAGCTAGAAAGAAAAAAGAGAAAAATATAGAGAAAGAAAGAAAAAGAGAGCAAGGGAAAAAAGAGAGCAAGAGAGAAAAATAGAGCGAGAAAGAAAAAGAGGAGCAAGAGAAAAAAGAGAAAAAGAGAGAAAGAAAGAAAAAAGAGAGCTAGAGAGAAAAAAGGGACCAAGAGAGAAAAAAAAGTGAGAGAAAAAAGGGAAAAAAGAGAGAAAAAATGGAGAANAAAAAATAGATCAAGGGAAAAAAGAGAGCAAGAGAGAAAAATAGAGCGAGAAAGAAAAAGGAGAGCAAGAGAAAAAAGAGAAAAAGAGAGAAAGAAAGAAAAAAGAGAGCTAGAGAGAAAAAAGAGACCAAGAGAGAAAAAAAAAGTGAGAGAAAAAAGGGAAAAAAGAGAGAAAAAATGGAGAAAAGAGATCAAGAGAGAAATAGGGAGAGAGAAAAAGAGAAAAAGAGAAAGGGGGCTGAGAAACGATGAAAGAAGGAGGGTAAAAGGATGAAAGAAGTAGGGAGCAGAGTGTGGCGCTTCTTTTTACCAGAGGTACCATCGATCCAGTTCACCTCGTTAAAGTTCTCTTTGTTATTTACCAACGTCGGTTTCATCGTGAACGATGTTGTTACGCGTGATTATCTCGATTTTCCTGAAATGCACCGGGAACAATTACGCGACCAGAGAAATATTGCTTGAGTGACCGCACGATGAAACGTGCCAGCGGCAATTAAACTGCGTTTAAGGCCAGGCACGTGGAAAATGAACGAGGGAATGACCGATCGCAATTGCTGTTGTCAGGAAAGCATTGCGTTATAGGCAGATTCTCTGAATACCATTCCCCGGTTGAGAATCTATCCTCGATCTGCGTTGCTTGCTCGCTTGCACGCTCGCTTCGCGATTCGACACGATGCTTTTTTATTCTACACGAAAAGTATTCTACTTCTCTCATCGACAAAGCGATCAAGATGTTCAACAAGGATAACTCTTTCGATAAATTCAAACAAGGTCGCGGAATATTTAGAGAAAATAAAATAGCATCGACTTGTGAACTTTTTATTTTCTGACGCCACTGTTTCGTTGAATGGCGATGCTGATTATTTAATTCTCCTCGAAGAAATACAATAATAAATTATTTTTAGTCGCGCAAATATTTGATAATGATAATTGCACACGAAGTTGGAAATTTGCATATATTTTGATGTCGATATAAAAAAAAGTATACAAATAAAGCATCGTTTTTAACATTTTTTTAAATCTTCCATTTTAGTCGTGCTTTTTTACTTTAACTTATATTAGGTTGTCCCAAAAGTTTCTTTCGTTTTATTAGTAAGTAATGGATGCATAATATTTTATGTTTTACAACATATTATTATTTTATACAGCATTCATTTTGTTCTATTTTTTCCCCTATCTCTCGATTAACAAATAAGGGTAAATGTTTATTTAAACATTGCTAGACGAAACCATTGCGGGAAGATAACGAAAGAAACTTTCGGGACAACCTTAAATAATTATCCACAAACTTATCGATGCATAATTAACGTAAAACTCGTTATTCGATAGGAATTTTAATGTTCAAATAATTATTTCAATATTTCTAATTTACTGTTACTTATCGTGCAGTAGTATCATCTAATGATATTTGAAGGTAATATTCCAAGTGGCTCGGTACCATCGTTCGATTGATTAATTAAAGAAAGTGTAATTAAATTAAGTATAAAATGTAATTCGAATATAAATGAAACATTCATTAGCGTAATTTATGACACTCAGTTAAATCGGTTAAACCTTCGGAAGGTCTCGTAAAAATATTTTCTGTTCCCGTCTTTATTCGCTACTTTTTTAAATTTCTTAAAAATTTTAGTACAAGCAATATCAATAAAATTCTATTTTTATGAAAATATCGAAATAAACAAGCATCTCTTTCGAAGTTTCATTGTGTTTCTCAGACCCTAGTTCACCGGTTAAACGTTAAAAAAAGAAATAAAATACGAAACATAATAAACTGGCAATTTATAATTTATTCTACCTCTATTTCCAAAGCTTATAATTTTCCTTTCCTTATTTACAATTAATACAAGATTCCGCAAATTAATATCGAGGAAACTTTTAAACGCACGAATTAAAATGACTCCCTGGAAGTTACAATATTTTCTTTGAACAGCGCAAAACAAATAACCCACCATTTCGAGCAACGAATTAATTTATGTACTTTCTCAAATTTACATATTGCAAATAATCCATTAGTTTCTTCGAGTTTTGTTGCATCATTAAACGGAAATGGTAATTTAAACTCGAGATTTATCATTAAAATAACTGTATCAGCATCGAATCAGTTTGCATCATTTATTTGCATTCTTTAATTACGTTTCACTACAATTTCCGTATAATTAAAATTCGTATCGAACAGTGATAAATGAAACAGCAGAGATATCGCCCATACGAGCTGGGCTACCTTTCAAATCACAAACATAGTATTACGTTTAACCGTTCAATGTATTTTTTTTTTCCTCTCTTTCAATTTGATCATTCCTCGATCAAAACTCGTTGCGTGAATGCGTTGCAGAGAAAACACCGTGAAAACACCGTGAAACAATAAATAATTCACAATCTCGTGTCCACAGAATATTTCGTACGATACGAACAATACCTAGAGCTATTGAAAAAATACGTTCAAAAATAAATAAAGTGTTTCGACAAATTCGACAAATTCGACAAATTCGACAAACGTGGATTTTAAATCCGCGCAATTTAATTCAAATTTTACAATGAATACCCAAATTAAACGATACTAATATATCTAGATTTATTAATAGCAGATTAAACAGACTAACGCCATAATAACCTCCGGAAGACAAACATAAACAATTGAATTAACGGTAATTACACATAATAGGATAAATTGAATATATCAAATTAATTTCAGTTTATCCTGTTTACCGTTAGATTTACTTTGCTCGATTTTAGAACATTACGATACTGAAACTAGATAGGATAAGTCCTGAATAATTCGAGCACTTTAAAACAAAAAAGCCATTGTATTGCTGGTTTCTTATATTCTTGTTGTTTTGGGAAAATTAAAGCGGAGCTTAAGTAATTTAGAATTTATATAAATCATACTTCGCGATATGTTAAAATATTTGTTTCTTTTTTTAATCGAGAAATACCAACATTGCAAATACACGGTGTGTATTTTTTTAAAAGGAACCATGTTCTGTAGTAAATAAGTATTTTACGGCAAAGGTTAAAGATGGATTTATATTATCCGTATCCGATACGGAACGGTTCAGACACAGACACGAGTATTTATATTAGGATAAGTCCAGGATAATTCGAACACTTTTTGAAAGAAAGCCATTGTATTGCTGGTTTTTTATATTTTTGTTATTTTGAGAAAATTAAAGCAGCACTTAAGTAATTTAGAATATATATAAATTATACTTCGCGATATGTTAAAATATTCATCTCTTTTTTTAATCAAGAAGTACCGACATTGCAAATGGACGGTCTCACCCGTATGTTCGGGTCGAGCCACCAATTACGGATGAGACCGATCTTGAAAAATACCAATAAACCAAAAAATGTAGCTTATACAAAATATAATACAAGAGAAGATTAGTTAATAAATTACTTTTTCTTAAATTTTCCACATAAATCACCGATTTATTCGTTTTATTTTCAGATATTAACCCTTTCGCTACGAAGAGCGTATATATACGCTTTTAAAAATTAACCCTTTTCGGACGTATTCAATTTGGAGACATGGGTGTCGTACTGGTCGGAATAGGATAGAATACAAGATTATGAAGAATAAATGAGATTTATTAATTATGAATAGGTCGCATGAGTTGGTGAATAGGTCCATTAGGTATTTATATAATTGCAGATAAATTGTAAATTGATGCATGGATGAATACAGCATACGATTAGTACAGTTTCTTATTGTGGTGGCTTAGAGCAGGCATACGACCGGAACGGTAAAAAGGCTCTGGTGGCTGAGAGTAGACATTCGTCCGAAAAGGGTTGAGCAATCATCTGATATAAGCTCGCATAGAATTATCTCTCTACCATAGAATTATTTATGTTTTCATTTACATATGACCTGCCATTGTTAATTAACCCATTCGCTGCCAAGCCTAAATTATATGAAGTCATTTCCATTGCCATTTATATTTTGAGTGTTATTGTTTACCAAAGCTCTGTTATTTCTTGGTAAGAGCACACATATTATCATACATAATCATTTCCAAGCATAAAACCAAAGACGTATATACTCGTCGTCTTGGCAATGCATGACACCCTGCCAAAGACGAGTATACTCGTCCTTGGCAGCGAATGGGTTAAGCAATACACTCAAATTTTGCTATGTATATTTTTGTCATATCAACAAAAACTATCGATTCGTATACCAAGAGCTCTTTCAATTCTGAGAACACCGTAGCGAAAGCGTTAATACCGGTCGCTCTTTCCCGCTGCTCCCACTATCCCGAACTTACCCTCTATAATTAAATTAGAAAAACATGAATCGTCTCTCTGAAACTCCAACCGTCTAAACTAATCGACAATTAGGGACCAATGAATTGTGTAGGTAACCGGTTGCCAATCAACGTAAGTGGTCGAAAAAAAAAAATCGTGGACACCGTTACGAGAAATGGTCCGTGTACGCGTATTGTCGCGATACACGCAACCCTTTAGAGACGCTGCACACGTGCGCTCGTGAAATCGATCACAACTGTCCGTTCCCGTGCTTTTCACAAGGACAAGCAGAATTCCAGGAACGTCCGATCCTCGTTGTCGGACAACGAAACGAACTCGTCGATCAATCGGCACACTAATGGTGGAATTCGGCCACCGCCACTCGATGCACTCCGTGCAAATTGTATTTGAAGGTACGTCAAGCGGAGCTCAGGATCGCGGTTGCCAAATTCTACATTGCCTTTTGATTGCACGCTGAAAACGCCACGGAAACAGCGTACGCACCAGACCCTCGGTTCTTTCCGCCATTATCGGCGCGATACCGTTAACCTCTTTGCGGACGGAACGGTTCGGAATTAATTGTAAAACGTTCTGTAACGACAAGTTGCAGCCATTGAAACGGCCGGGGCGATTTCTTGACACGAACGAAACGACTTTCCGAATAATTAACTCTTTGCACTCGGCTGGCGATTTATTTATTAAACGAGAGATGAATAACAGAACCAAATAGATCCTATACGATACAATAATATATTATAAAACATAAAATGTTATGGATCCATTAATTACGAATAAAACGAAACCTTTGGAACGACCTAATACGAACCTAAGTTGCAATTTCCAAATCATTTCCTCTCCAGATTCAATGTAAATTAACCAACAATTAGACTTAATCAAACTTTCCAAATAACGTAGACCTAGGCGAATCGGATCAAAATAAGAATTCAGTCGAAACAAACATTTTTAAGTTTAAGACAATTCTTTATCATTAACGTTCAAACTAAATGGGTATCAACCCTTTGCACTCGGCTGGCGCCGCTATGGCGACAAGCATAATTTTCTTCGGAGATTATGTTTTCAATTAGATTCTATATTTTCATCGATTCAAACGCTTCTTTTATCTTAAAATAAAAGTAAATTGACCAGATAAATAAGAATTCGTAAACATTTTTAATTTTCTTTTTTTCTTTCCAAAAGAACGCTTTATGTTTTCGCAATAGTTCTCTGAAATTTAAAAAAGTCTTCGAGTGCAGAGGGTTAAATTGTCCCGAAAATTTCTTTCGTTATCTTCACGCAGCAACTTCGTCTAACAATGTTTATTTAAGTATACAGTCTTATTTGTTACCCCTTGCACTACGCTGAAACTCTGAAAAAGCCGTGTCAAACTTGGCCGCCGGAGTGGTCGCGGAAGGCTCGGTTTATGTGTTAACTCTTATGTGGACAACCGTACCCAATTTGTTATATTCTTCTGAACGTGTCGCAAAACCGCTCCGGATTCTCATTATTTGGAAAATTTGCCTTCGATTTACGCTTCCGGGATAAAAATTCGTGCAAATATCCGGGTACCCCGGTTGTCCATTAACCGTGAACATTTTAGTTGTCCACATAAGGGTCGAAGGGGTGGAAACCACCGCCAAATATTTTTTCGTTCAAAAGAATAAGTGTGATTCTCTAAATTAATCCTCTGTAGCGTCGTGTGACTTTGAAGTTACATACTCGTGTATCTGTATTTTTGAAATTTCATTATGTTTATTTATTACTGTGTAAGTAAATTTTATTACTATATCAGTGTACTCGTGACGAACAATCTTTATGGCAATTATAGAATAAAAAATTTTCGAATCGAAGTGAGAAACTGTAATTAATTCTAATTTTTTTTTCCGATATCCAAACAAAATTCCGGCTATAGAGGGTTAAAGGTACCCTCCCATAAAACTATTACAAAGATTCATCGTTTTCAGCATTTTTTCTTGAAGGAAATAAACGACATAGGGTTGGAAAACTTTTTGCGTTGTATTCGAGCTTCTTCGAAGTTATAAAACAAATTTTTTTGGTAAACTCTATTTTATGTTATTTATTTATTTTTGACTTCAGATTAAATTAAAAAACTACGATCAGCTACAATTTTCTTTTCCAAGTCGAATAAAATTTCTGTTATGCAGTATTAAATTTAAATCTTATGTTGTATCTTAAAAATTTATTATATTGTTATAAAGATTGATCGTTTTCAGGATTTTTTTTTAAAGAAAATATACGACATAGGGTTGGAAAACTCTTTGCGCTGTATTCGAGCATCTTTCGAAATTATAAAACAAATTTTTTTAGTAAACTCTATTTTATGTTATTTATGTATTTTTGAATTTGAAACTCATTTAGTTATTTGAATTTCACGATAGCCATAGCGAGTGTATTAATTATCAAACTTCAAATTAAATTAAAAAACTACGATCAGCTGTAATTTTCTTTCCCAAGTCGAATAAAATTTCTGTTATGCGGTATTAAATTTAAATCTTATGTTATATCTTAACAATTTATTGTATTTTCGCACGCAAACGACGTAACGATTTGCACTGTCACCGCGACGAAGGCAGAGTTTTTGTTCCCGGTTACGGGCGCGACGAGAAAATCCTGCAACAACGTAAAAACGAGCAATCGTCCATGCGAACGCACAAAATCAGAAAATCAGTCGTCGTTGTTCTCTAAATAAAACTTGAATCAAAGAACAGAAAGTAATGTCTATTTACATACACCGCAAAATCTTCAACAGGTTTGACAATTAATTCTGGAATAAAAGCGTTAGCCATATTTAGTACGTTTTTTTCTTTTTTCTTTTTTTATTACGAGATGTATTGATTAATGCTGTTGCGAGTATCGCATAAAGACTAAATAGAACGTCAAAGCCTATTCGTGTCGTACCAGAATCGAGAAGACGGTCAGCCTGTACCGACGTCGAGATTATCGATTTAACGGAAGTCGGTGATTCTCCCGGAAGCCATCATTGAATTGGGACGTGTTTCCGGAGCTCGATTCAAATAAAGGGATTTCTATTCGATATTCTGTTATACCTGTAATTACTGGTTGTAAACGAACAGTTTGTAATAAATAAATATAACTCGACAATATGAACAATGACGAGGCACCGGAGTGGAATAATACGTTAAAAAATAGATGTTTCTATTACAAAGAAAGAAAAGAAAAAAAAAAA
>SMSQ01021048.1:0-15812 GCA_019453375.1 Ctenoplectra terminalis
TTAATATCTTACAGTGAAAATTAGCGTCAAGGAACGACACTATTTATAAGATGACCTAATATATTTCTGTTACGTCAACAAAAACTGAATCGATCTCTATAAACGCGCTTTTGGTCAAAGCACCACAGTAAATAGTTTAAAAAAATGTCTACGTTTCCGGTAAGTTCCCAGCATACACGAAACAGGTAGCGTTACTGTTAAAAATTACAATCAAAGGTGATCCAAAAATTTGTTAGAAACTAGAGGCTTCGCTTAGAGGTTTCCGAACAGTAAATGCGAGATCATTCTCCTCGAATAACAATTCATTGACTATTTCGATTTCATTCACCTGGCAGTTCGTACAACCTCGTTACCAGTTTCTTTACTACGAGCGAGAAACGCGCGAGAGTACTCGTAGCACCGTTGCACTGACAAAATAGATAACGACTCGTATGTAACCGGGATTAACGTATCTCTGGAACGGTCGTCAGTGTTTAGTCTGCAGAAACGAGGTTCCAGCGATAAGAAGACATTCATTGTCACATAAATGATTTCATTGCTCCGACACGTTTCCTCAAAGTTATTGCGCCGGTCTGTTGTTCGAGAATTAACCCCGGACATCGCATTACTAATTTTTTAGCCGGTATTATCGTCAGACTCGCATGATTGTGTCTACTGAAACTTAATTTCTCCGCTGCCATTCACGTTGCTCCCGTTAAAGATTAGATTAACCAAGTTTGTCTGCATAATTTACGTAATTTAACGTTAATACGCGAGTAGTGGATTCGATAAGATAAATAACGAATCCGAATATAGATATAATTTCCATAATACGATTAATCGTTACAAAAATCTGTTGGCTTGAGAATTTAAGTCATCGTTCGATGAGAACGTAGATATACAGTGATTGAAAGATGTGTTCGTTCTTTTTTCATTTTTATCTGATTTTTTTTATTAAGAATTTTAAGATATTAGAAACTATTTATGCATTTTATACTCATAGATTCTCATTTTTTTTTCTTTTTGTATTTTATTTTTAAAGTTGCATCAACCCGACTGGGTTATTAGCAACCACGCAATTTGACCTTCAGGAAAATGTTGATTTAATACGAAACCAATGAAGTAAATTTCACTTCAGACATGTGTAAAGCAGATGGATGACTGGGATACAGTCCCAGTGCAAGACGAAAGTGATCATTAGACTAGGTAATACCTTGTCTCTTCTGATTTCATACTTTCTCGGAATATTTATTCCCACAGAACGAAAACTGAATGAAAATAAAAAACGAAAAGCGCAATTTTTCACATTATTTATTATATTCAGTTGAAATAATTTCCATTGGCATCAACGACTTTTTGCCAACCATTGGGCAAATCGTATATACTTTTTTCAAAAAAATCTTTAATTTTAGAGTTAATAAATTCAAAGTCTTTTATAATATCCGTAAGGAGGAATCAGGATTCGAGCGGTTTGTCAGAAATAAGTCTGTAAGCGTTTTTAATATTGCGTTTAATTATACGCGCGTTCGCGCTGAAGGCGGTTACAATAATGTCCTTTCCTGGACTATCGAGGAGTCGTGAGGACGTTCTCGCCAGTATACCTGCCTTAGTTTATTGCCCTAGGTCCCAAGGAATTTCCCTTAAGTGGGAAAGTGCCTTGACGAAACGCACATGGCCTGCTTCAGCCTTTCGTCTACCGCGATTTTCTAACAAAAAATATAAAAAATCAACAACGCAATGGCTCCTTTCCCAAAAGCGCTCTAACTCTCCCAGACTTAACCCAATACTTCCCTTACATCCTTTTAATCTTCTGTTGGTACAAAAAAGGTGTACTTCAAACACCAGCAGTTCCAACGTTGATTCTAAAATTGATGAAAATTCTAAATTAAGTTGTTCTAGATTAAAAATTTTCGCAAGAAATGTACAATACAGAGAGACCACTTTGATAATTCCCCGTGTGTTGATCGCACACCGCTACTTTCCCATACATCTTATTACCCAAGCGAGCGGAAGCTGCGATTAAAGGACCCGTCGCGATGGAGGCGTCGAGGCGGAGGGTCGCGTCGGCTAGAAAGTTTCATTAACCCGATACACTTTCACGGTGTTATCGTCTGGGCCGCAACGTGGCCAGCGCTGGTGGCGCACGCACCGTCGACGTCTTGCCTCGTTCACCTCGTCCTCTGTTCCGAGCGCACAACCCGGCTCGTGTACGTACAGGTCCGTGGCCGCATAGAGCGTACGTGTGTATCCAGTTAACGTACGCGCTGACGCAGCGATACGGGACCAGCAGGCTGATTGTTGTGCGGGGCGAGGGAATGGATCTTATTTATAACGAGACGGGACCATCGTACGATGCCGGCACGACCAATCGCGAGGCATCTCGTGGTCTGGCCTTGCGGACAGCTCCGACGTGTACACGTATAGGTACACGCGTGCAACCGCGATTCAGCGACGCCACCGTAGCGTTCCCTGTCCCCCTCTAGCCTCTTATCGGTGCACGCGTGTGCGTACGTCGCGTGTTGGAAGATTCTTACCTTCCTCTTCGACCCCCTTTTTTTTTCCGACTCGGATTTTTTCGGTTAACCCTTTGTCCATATTGTTATTCCGACGGCTACACCTGCTAGCGATAGCTAGTTCGTTGCTTTAACTCTTAGAGTAGGTTGGTCGGAAAGTTTGTGTGGGTTTTAAGCGTTCTATGTAAATGAAAAGCAATTTTTTGTTGTTTTTTTTTTTGTTATGAAAGGAAATGTTTTTATCCGATAACGCATCGTCCATGAAATGCGTCATCTTTTCTTTTTAATTCTCTATAGCTCGAATGTTGTTTGCTTGACGGGAAAAAAAATAGGATTGATTACAGTTTTTCACTTTGATTTGAGAATTTTTAAAATAATAATTGGTATAGATTGGTAGTGGTATCGTTATACTGATATGGTAATAAGATTTAATAGTACAGTGCTAACTGAATAAAATTAATTTCTTTAAATATAGACACATTAGTTTGTAACTTTTGAAGTTAATTGCATTTCAAAGCGCTGGACGACGATTATCGTTAAGAACCGTACGAACTTATTGATTAACCTAGTACTTTGCATTCGGAGATTTTAGGTTAATCCTTTGCCTTATTGTTGTTTTAATAGCTACACATGTTAGCGATAGCTGTTCACTATTTTAATTCTTAACCCTTTGCATTCGGATTTTTTGGATTAATCTTTTGCTGTATTGTTATTTCAATAGCTACACACGCTAGCGATAGCTGTACGCTGCTTTAACTCTTACATTAGGTTGGTCAGAAAGTTCGTGCGGGTATTAATCGTTTTATTAAATAAAAAGCGATTTTTTTTTTACCATAAAAGGAACCATTTTTATTCAATAATGCATTGTCCATGAAATATTGTAAGTCATCTTTTCTTTTTAACATTTGAACTGAACTTAATTGGATTTCAAAGCGCTGGAAGGCAATTATCGTTAAGAACCGTACGAACTTATTGACCAACCTAGTACTTTGCATTCGGAGATTTTAGGTTAATCCTTTGCCTTATTGTTATTTCAATAGCTACACATGCTAGCGATAGCTGTTCACTATTTTAATTCTTAACCCTTTGCATTCGGATTTTTTGGATTAATCTTTTGCTGTATTGTTATTTCAATAGCTACACATGCTAGCGATAGCTGTTCACTATTTTAACTCTTATACTTTGCATTCGTATGTTTTGGGTTAATCTTTTGTCGTATTATTGTTTCAACAGGTACACATGTTAGCGATAGCTATTCGCTACTTTAACTTTTAACCCTTTGCATTTGAACGAGACATCGTAAGTCTAGAAAATCACTCGAATGTCCTCTCTCAAGAGACTTGTGAGTTAATTAGTGTTTACGAATTTGGGTATAGTGATATATTATTGATGCTAGGTGTATTTTACTCATTCGGTGTATTGTTTTAATCAAGGTCGATTACGCCGTGGATCATTCACAGGCAACTTCTGGATTCGCGATACGTCACTGAGTGACCAAATGGAGAAGTTCCACTATTACATGACCAAATTGAGATCTCTTTTTCTTCTGTGTCACCTGCCTTACATGACTAACATATTCTTGCAGTTAGAAAGTTCTTGAACAATTCCGCACAACTTTCGTTAGACTGATTACATTTGTCTATTGTATATTGAGCGAGTAAAAAATTTTGTTCAAGTTTATTCGATCGTTACGGGGTTCAATGACAACTCTGTAATAATATATAATATTATAGAATACTGTAGTTTTAGAATCAACGCTCTCTGATTTTCATGTAATATTCGCAAAGAATGCATAGTAGAATGCATAAAATTATTTCAAATTATCAAATTTACTACACACATTTCCTTTTTATAATCTTTTCTATTTTCATTTGATTTTTATATATAATTTTCGAAGTTCACGTAACATTCACGGTTTCAACAAAAACTCAAATATTCATAAATTTTCCATACACTTTAATTTTCTAAATTTTTTATTTCTTTTTATACTTTTCCTACAAACTTCGTATACATAATTTAAAAACACTCGATATCCATACCCAGATCTACAGAACTATTAAACAAAAAAATCCCACATAATNTCAATAGCTACACATGCTAGCGATAGCTGTTCACTATTTTAATTCTTAACCCTTTGCATTCGGATTTTTTGGATTAATCTTTTGCTGTATTGTTATTTCAATAGCTACACATGCTAGCGATAGCTGTTCACTATTTTAACTCTTATACTTTGCATTCGTATGTTTTGGGTTAATCTTTTGTCGTATTATTGTTTCAACAGGTACACATGTTAGCGATAGCTATTCGCTACTTTAACTTTTAACCCTTTGCATTTGAACGAGACATCGTAAGTCTAGAAAATCACTCGAATGTCCTCTCTCAAGAGACTTGTGAGTTAATTAGTGTTTACGAATTTGGGTATAGTGATATATTATTGATGCTAGGTGTATTTTACTCATTCGGTGTATTGTTTTAATCAAGGTCGATTACGCCGTGGATCATTCACAGGCAACTTCTGGATTCGCGATACGTCACTGAGTGACCAAATGGAGAAGTTCCACTATTACATGACCAAATTGAGATCTCTTTTTCTTCTGTGTCACCTGCCTTACATGACTAACATATTCTTGCAGTTAGAAAGTTCTTGAACAATTCCGCACAACTTTCGTTAGACTGATTACATTTGTCTATTGTATATTGAGCGAGTAAAAAATTTTGTTCAAGTTTATTCGATCGTTACGGGGTTCAATGACAACTCTGTAATAATATATAATATTATAGAATACTGTAGTTTTAGAATCAACGCTCTCTGATTTTCATGTAATATTCGCAAAGAATGCATAGTAGAATGCATAAAATTATTTCAAATTATCAAATTTACTACACACATTTCCTTTTTATAATCTTTTCTATTTTCATTTGATTTTTATATATAATTTTCGAAGTTCACGTAACATTCACGGTTTCAACAAAAACTCAAATATTCATAAATTTTCCATACACTTTAATTTTCTAAATTTTTTATTTCTTTTTATACTTTTCCTACAAACTTCGTATACATAATTTAAAAACACTCGATATCCATACCCAGATCTACAGAACTATTAAACAAAAAAATCCCACATAATAACAAGTTCACTATCCACAATCGTTTTTCCATAAATTACCACAATTTTCTACTTTTCGTACCTTTTCTTTGATTAATACGTCAAGAAAGATTTCCCGAAGCATCATCCTTCCTTCCTATCTTCGCGTGTCGCAGCAATTTCTCGATCCCATGTCCTCGAGCTATGCATTTAATTTAAACTCATTCTTACTTCATTCCGCATACGCAACCTGGTATGTATACGTGTTTGCTCAATCGAGCGCATACGCGGTTGTACACGTAGCGGTGTGTCTAGTATCAGCACTGATTATGCGTTGCATATCTCTGCTGCATCTGTCTCGATAATCATCTCGAAGGACATCTTCCGCCGTGTTTGCGATTCTTACGAGTGCAGTCTGCGAGGCGCAGAAACGCAGAGTTCCGCGGTGAATTATAAGTTGTCGAACAGCTCTCGCAGGGACACAGGTGTAAACTCTGAAATATGCTCTAAAACATCAAAGTTTCGCCACCAGATGCGTAAATTGCCTTTAAAAGACGATGCGACTGGTGTAATATGTTACGTGAAAGATATTGCGCGTGCATTATGCATCTGTGTTACTTGTTCCTTTTTCGTTTTACTTTCGGTTTTGAATCAGGATAATACGCGGAGTAACAGCACCGAGTATAAATGTATAAATGTAACAGAAAATTAAAATGGTAAAGGTTTTGTACTTCTGCAATTCGTTATTTATTCGTACATAAGAAAAAGATTATATTTATACATAGTTTTATTATTTATAAAATATAGAAAATATTAGGTTGTCCCCAAAACTTTCGTTTTATTAATAAGTAATGGATACATTTCATGTTTTGGAATATATTATTATTTTATATAGGATTCGTTTCGCATTAGTTATTCACTCCATCTCTCGTTTGACGAATAAGGCTGAGTGTTTATATAAATATTGCCAGACGAAACCAGTGCGTGAAGATAACGGAAGGAACTTTCGGGACAACGTGATATAAAACAGTACGAATTGCAGTGAAAATAGCGCAAAAATGGTTTTCACGTTTTAAGAACAGCGGAACGGCCTTCTGGAATCTGGGTTAAGTAAAAAATAGTAGAATTTTTTAATTCTGCTGTCCTCTTCGGGTCAAAACGATCAGAAATAAATTTTGTTTTTACGTGAATACTGTGATTTTAAATATTTCTTTGTCAGATTTAGAGTATTTTATCCCTGCGTTTATTTTTTTATTATTGTATCTTTTGTGAGTCTAAAATATTTTGAAATTAAAAATAAATATTTGTCAAAGGATACGAATGTGTAGTGTAGACGAAGAGGACAGGAGGATTAAACGCAGAGTTAATAATTCGGTGTGGAATTAAAAAAATTTAAGAGAAAAATTTATGTTCAGTGATTCATCTTGCGTGAATAAGCGACTGGTTATGCAGATCGTTAAGTTAGAATTAAAGAAGTGCAGACAGAACATAGGTAAAAATAAAATTTTGTTACTAAAATACTAAGGTATCCGAAATTCCTGGCCACAGGCGAGAAGTTTTAGTTTAATATTATTTTTAAGAATATATTTAATTCTTTTAAGAAACTTTTATATTTTAGAATCATCGATTTTTAATCGTAATTTTCTACAATTTTAATTCAACTTTAATTAAATCAAAAGGAGTCCGATTCGATTCATTTAATATTCTCAATATAAAATGTGATGGAGTAATAATTTTAGAAAATTCTAAAGTCTAAATCATACACAATTAATATATATATATCTCAGTTGTTAATTACCAGGAATATTTGATACAACAATTATCATATCGACAGCAACGCGAAATAGTAAAACATATACAACTGAAATTACAATTCTGGAAGGTTCATACGTTATTGGACACCTACATACGTGTAAAACGAAGCAGAACCGTGCCTCTTGTGCGCCACAGATTCGTTGCTAAAATGAATTCTGGGCATGGTAATTGAAACAGATGAAATTTAATTAAGGTCGTGATCCTCGATAATTCTAATTCAACATCTTGATAATTACGGGCCAGTTGAATCAGAAAATATTCGTGTCCTTAGGTTCGTTAGACGAACGATCGTCTGTTTCAACGTTTGTTAGAGCAATATTAATAACCGGCCGATGTTTGATGAATAATTTCGTCAGAATTCAGGTTTTTATCGAACGAGGTCGTTAGAGCGGTTCGTTTGCAAAAATAATTAGCGTTTTAACCGCGATGTTTCTCATTACTCTTCGATGACGCAGTTTCTGTTCGCTTCGTTTGTATACTGATTAATATTTCTGTTTCATTTTTCATATTTAATTTCGTGCTTAATTTCTCACCGTTGCAATCAGTGGAGGATTGATTGAAGCTCATTCAAAATGTTACTAGATATTCTTCGGTAATTAAATCGAAAAGCTCAATTTTATTCCCGATATAAATTATAGAAATCTCAGGTCCATTTTTCGATCTACTTATTGTTTTTTTCTTTTTCTTTTTTTTTCTTTTTTTTTGCAAATAAAATATGGAGAAGAGAAGATTTTCGTAAGTCGAAAATTTTTTAATTGGTAGCAGTTAATCACTAGTTTCTCGGACATTTTTTTTTTTTTTTTTTAATGGAACAATTTACGTATTACACGAACTTTTTAATTAAATACCAAGTTGCGTTGAATATTAAGTTGTTAATTTTTACGAGTTAATTTTAAGTTACACATCAGATTCAATCTTGTCCCTGTTCTTGATAAGATTTGATCGAGTTCCAAACTTTCTTCGTTCAAACAAGCTATTAAGACTTTCCCGCTAAACCAGTGTTCTCGAAGTTAATCCAATGTTTCGTTGACTTTCTAGACTTTCATTAACATCTTGTGCCTCTATTTTTTCTTCTTAAATTTATCATTCACATTTGCCCTACATATTATGTATAAGCGATATGATTAAACGTGTCATAGCTCATTAGTAACGGAGCGGAGTAATTATTTGTTCGAAATATGTGTTCTATTTTCTCTTTCATATTAACAGTACTTTATATCGATTTTACGTTCCATTTTAATGAATTAAATTAGACGTAGAACACATATTTTATTCAAGAGACAGATATTTTGATTGAAACAAAATTTATCTCCACTTTTTCGATTCTATCTTGCCAACTATTCTCTGAATTATATATTTATTAATATTTTTTAAATGCAATATATATTAATAGATTCACTGTAACATACTTCGATAAATTTCCGTGGATGAAAATATTTCGTACACGTTGAAATGAGAATAGTTAAAAACAAAAAAAAAAAAAATAACATCCAGTTTAATTTAACATTGGAATTAAAAATTTAGCGCAATGCAGTATGCATTAGACTTCGTCTCAGAATTAATTTGATCGTCTCATAACCATCGAAAACGATTTTTATGGACAGTCTCGCAATTGCATAATTGCACAAATACATTTTGAGGACATCTAACAACAAGTGTTAGATGCCTGCTTATAATTGGCCTTCATAACCAGAGCTATGAAGTCAGAGTTGAGGTTCAGAGAAAATTTCTGGTCACCGGACCAGTCGAAGTCCTCAGTTTCGACTCCGAAAACTAAATTCTGAAGTGTAATAGGTCGCGGTTGCAAAGATCGATAAAACGAATGACGCCAAAAGCAGCAAAAAATAAATCGTTCTTGTAGCTTTATATAAAATTGTCCATATGCATATGGATACAGTAATCTATATGTATAGATACAATCATCTATCATAAACGTAGGAGTCGAGCTCGGGATCGAACCCGGGGTCGAAGGCAAAAAAAAATGATGAGTTGGTGTCTGGACCAGAATAGGAGTCAGAATCGGTGGAAAAAAGAATTAAGAATCAGGGTCTGGATCAGAATAGGAGTTGGTATCGGTGCTGGATGCAAAAAAAATCATGAGTCAGGGTCTGGACCAGAATAGATGCCCGAATCGGAGGTAAAAAAAATTAGGAATCGGTGTCTGAACCAGAATAGGAGTCAGAATCGGAGGCAAAAGGAATTAAGAATCTGGGTCTGGATCAGAATATGCATCGGAATTAGAGTCGGAGGTAAAAAAAATCAGGACTTGGGGTCTGGACCAGAATAGGAGTCGCAATTGGAGGTAAAAAAGATTAGCAATCGGAGGCAAAAAAAAAAAAAATTAGGAATCTGTGTCTGAACCAGAATCGGAGGTAAAAAAAAATTAAGAAACGGGTTTTGCATCAAAATAGGAATCATAATCGGAGACAAAAGGAATTAAGAATCGGGGTCTGGATCAGAATATGAATAGGAATTAGATTCGGAGGCAAAAAAGATTAGGAGTCGGGTTTTAGACCAAAATAGGAATCGGAATTGTGGGCAAAAAAAATTAGGAGTCTCGATTTGGATCGGAATCGGTAGCAAAAAAAATTAGAAATCAGTGTCTGAACCAGAATCGCAGGTAAAAAAAATTAGGAAACAGGTTTTGGATCAAAATAGAAATCAGAATCAGGGGCAAAAAGAATTAAGAATCGGGGTCTGGATCAGAATATGAATCGGAATTAGATTCGGAAGCAAAAAAAATTAGAAGTTGGGGTCTAGACCGGCATAGGAATCGGAATTGAGGGCAAAAAAAATTAGGAGTCTGGATCTGGATCGGAATCGGTGGCAAAAAAAATTAGAAGTCGGTGTCTGAAATAGAATCGCAGGTAAAAAAAAATTAGCAGTTGAGTTTTGGACCAAAATAGGAATCGGAGTTGTGGGCAAAAAAAATTACGAGTCTCGATCTGGATCGCAATCGGTAGCAAAAAAAAAAAAATTAAAAATCGGTGTCTAAACTAGAATCACAGGTAACAAAAATTAGGAAACGGGTTTTGGACCAAAATAGAAATCAGAATCAGGGACAAGAAGAATTAAGAATCGGGGTCTGGATCAGAATATGAATCGGAATTAGATTCGGAGGGGAAAAAAATTAGGAGTCGGGGTCTGGACCGGAATCGGAGGCAAAAAATAAATTAGGAATCGGGATCTGGATCAGAATTGGAGTTGGAAGCGGAAGCAAATAAAATCAGGAGTCAGAATCGGAGGCAAAAAAAAAATTAGGAGTCGGTGGTCGGGGTCGGAATCACCAGATTTCGATTGCCAACTCCACAGTTCTGTCTATAAGCACGGTCTCTCGTTCCCTTTATCCATGGAAAATTTCGTTGAACATCAATTCGAAACACGGTAGAATTGATTCGAATCCATGGAACATTCAGCCAATTAGAGAAATTCTCGCGATAAAGTGTCCGTCTCGGTGGAATCCTTCGGATGGTCCAGGCGAAGACGTGAAAATGGAAGAAAGTTCCGCTCGTTAAGTTTGTTCTCCAACGTCTTGGCGAATCTGTGTGCACGAGGGGGTGGGTTCCCTGCGAATCGTCGTTTCGTTCCTCCATTGACACTGATTCGCGAATCCCTTGGTGAAGAGCGTCGACTAATTATTCCGCTGCGCGGAGGAAATTTTCGAGAGCATCCTTGTTTGAGGTTTTCGTTGGTTGACTTAATATTTAGCGAGCTGACGTTGCCGTTCACCAGATTTCGAACATCGAAATGGTAGAAAAATTTGCATTCCGAGCTCATAATAATCTTGTACACACCAGTTATACATGATCGCGAAAAAATATCTGGATACTCGATCGGTTTGAATAGGATGTAACTTAACCCTTTGCCCTATAACCACGAGTCACACTCGTGGCGCCGATTCTGGATAAAATACAGTAAAAAGACACAATATTTATGATAAAGTTCAATTTTAGCTTTAACTGTAATTTAAATTTACAATATTGAAAATTAGCAAATACAAAATACATGTAATATTTCGATACTTTGCGTTTGACAGAGTGTCAAAGACGTGAATAACTATCGCTAATATGTATGAAGATCGAAGAAATTATAAGTCAAGGGGTTAACCATTAACTGGTGCAACGGTGTCTGATATACTTTGTTTTTTTTTTTTTTTTACTTAAACATTAAATTTTTAAATTGTTTTTAAAGAAAAAGGGTTTAAATATTTCTGATAGATTTATTAACCCTTTGCACTCGAGAGGTGACTCTCACTCACCACTTGGATCAATGCAGCGACTCCAATCGTGTATAATATAATTATTTCATTTCAACTTTTCGTGTATTTTTACATTATACAAGACCTAATATCAAACCTTAAGCTTGGTAATTTTGCTTCCTGCGATATATTAGGTCGGCACTCGTCAAAATGCATTCACTGTTCCTCGAGACAAGTGTTGCAAAAATGTGTCTTTCGAGTGCAAAGGGTTAACACGAGCAATATTAATGAAATTTGATTTCTAAGAAAACATGAAATAAACAAGCATTTATTTAAAAGTGTTCACAGGATTTCTCAGACAGTACCTCGTCAGTTAAGGGTTAAATTGCAGACAAAATTAGCTGTGGTGATTTTATTCTTTATCGTTAGACTGCGAATTTTAATGCTATATTAATATTTTTATTAATATAGCGAAAAAAATAGAACTTCGGTAGAAAATTATTTCATCTACCAGATATTATAAAAAATATTATAATTTGAATATTTTGTGTATTTTTTATTACATCACTGTATAGTAGAATATTATATGATAAAATAGGTTTTTAAAAATTGATATGCAATAATAAAGTTAGCATACGTAGGTATCAAAACCCTATGGAACTGTTTAATTATTTAAAAACATGATAAAATCGATCAGTTTTTGGAGTCGACATCAGAGATTTTGTTCCAAATCAAATATAATATAGTACACGTGAAATTAGAGTTAGTTTAAGTCATCATTTAACCGGTTTCGAATTTGTTTAAAAAATACTGGCCTTCGAATTCGGTAGAAACCGCGAAATTCGAGTTGCGATGGGCGCGGAGCTACTCAAAACGTCTACTTTTTTATTTTCCGTCCAATCTAAATTTTCTAAGCGACTTTGAGGGAATCGTGAAGCAACTTGTTACGGAATTTGAGCACCGCTGTATAACGGATAGAAGTTACATCACGATGCGATCGTAGACGTCACTCTATTTTTAAGGAATAATGCGAACATTTTTCGCGTAAGCGATATCGCGGGAGGAAGAAACTCGATCGACCGTGTGGTAGATTCAGACCGAGTACTGATGTTTCTGGTTGCGAATTTAGAATTCTCAGGTTGTGTGCTTACATGTAACGGAAGATGATGAAGAGCTCCGTTGGCTTGAGAGAAAAATAAGACAAAGGAAACGAATTAAAAATTTGTTGAAAATCAGCAGTCTTTAGATAAAAAAGAGAAATAAATTTAAAGTTAAATACGGAAGAATCTGGGTTCTAATTGTAATTAATTTTTGGTAAATTGATTTAATTTATTTACCGTTATTTTTAATTATCTTAATACTTGAAAAGCGAACGTGAAAGTCAAAATAAGGAAAATAACCTTCTGTTTTTCAATCTTCCGCAATAATAATAATACAGTAATTTTCTTGAAAAATATTTAAGAATGAGGTTACGTAGCGAATCGAAAATTATTGAAAGGCAACTGGTCACTTTTCCTTTCAATGCGAACATAAATATTTTTCTTGTCTTTGATCCTCAATTCATTCCTCGAAATTTTAGAATATAATTGGCACTAGAATTACCGACGATTAAAATATATCTATTTGTATCACAGAAATAAAAATGACTGATGTTTGGAAAAAAAGAAAAGAAAAGAAAATATATGATGCAAGGGAAATAAATTTTTTTGTATGTTCTTTTTAGAAAATCACAGAAAATGTCTAAAAATCTACCGTTATAGACTCACAGAATTTATCTGACAAATTACAAATAAATAATTTTGACTGATTGGTAAATCTAACGCTGAATCATTCTCTGTCACACATTACAATTATTGAAGTGAATAACTCCGACCTAGTGTTTCATAATTTTATTCCAGCTAATAAATACTATGTAGGGCAGACGGTTTCTTGAATAAATAACACCGAGAACTATATTAGTTATCAGGAAACCATTATTACTATTCGAGTGGTTTAGTAACCGATTTAATTTGATTGAATCTAATGAAAAACTGGCTAATTTAAATCAAATTTAAAATCAATTCAATCTCTCCCTTAAATGTTAGATTACCATACTAAAATTGATTTCAACAAATGATTCTTTCGATGCATATTTTATCCTTAACCTTAATTATCCTCCACCTATTTCGGTTAATTCAATCGTTATCTCTTCACATGTTAAATTAAAAGAAAAAAAGAGTTAGGAAAAACAGCGAGTTTAGTTCTTTTTCCCCCGAGAAAATATGGTTTCTAATTTTGATCCAGGATTTTTATACTCATCGCGTTCGAAGTTGTAGCTCTTTTGTTCCGATTCTCTCTTCTTTGACGTCGAAATAACGAGAGAACGTAGAGATATTTCACCATTTACCAGAAATGACTCTGTCCTTTGCATTTTTACGTTTACCGAATCGTAAAGCTGAGCATTTACTGTCGCGTACTCAGGATTAAACGCAGCTTTAGTGTTAATTTAATTCTGGTGAGTGGCATCTATACGGCCAAACGGGGTCGCATATATTTGCGTTAATATACATACGCGATCAAAGGCATTAACCCGTCAATATTTACCTGACTGGCATAATTATAATTAATATATTGATATTATTAATAACATTGTGTTAGTTACCTTGAAATTCATCGAGTTTCTTCAACCGTTTGACGCTCGTGTCGGTGACACACGGTTGGTCACAAAAGTGTCCGACCATCTTAGGTATTATATTAGGCATTAATCGATGCAAGAATTAATATCGTATATTTTGTGAATCTAAAATATTTTATGACCAAAAACAAAAAAAAAAGATTCGAAGGGATTGAAGTTAATAAAAAAAATATTTTAGATATGTCGAGCAAGACTCCGTACTTTATTTTGTTCCATTATTTTCATTTTTGCGATATGAAATTCTTCTGTATCAAAATTTAATCAAATGGAATTTTTCTATCCGGATATCTTATTGGTTATAAAAATATGAAAATTTAGCTAAATTATTAACAGTTTTTAAAGGTAGACTATTGAATATGCGTCAGACGTAGCTCGGACCACAAAACGGTTAACCCCTCGCACTCCGTGCGATTCTTTATCACTGAAGAAAGGAAGTTTTATTTTGAACGAAAAAAATTACTATTGCTTGTGAAAGTACTTGTTTTTATTTATTTTACAAATATCCTTTTTCCTCTGGTAAGCGAAACATAAATTTTTAATTTTGTAAATCATCATGGTCATCTTTGGAAATTGAACGTAATCGCGTTGAAAACAGAATATCTCCGTAGCGGTTAACGCTAGAACTACCGACGATTAAAGTTTACCTATTTCCACTGAAGAATTCGCAATGATAATTATTTGAAAAAAATATAAAATCCAAGGGAAATAAATCTTTGTTCATATTCGTTAAAAACACAATTAATTCTTAAAAATGCATTATTATAAATTTATAGAATTTATATGAAAAATTGCAAACCAGTCATTTTGACCACCTCGGTAGTTCTAGTGTTAAGATGAATTTTTCGTACAATTGTAGGATCGCAAATAGAGAACCAAATCAAAATTTGTCACTGACAAACATTTAACAGTTTATTTTAAAAAATATATATTTTGCAAAACATACAACCGTTATCTACATTTTTAATAGAAAATTACGGAAAATCCTCGGAAAGGCACCGCAGTAAATTTATAAAATTTCGTTTGACTACTTTAGGTAGTTCTGGCGTTAAATTATTTTTCTATACTTTTTTAACACTAAAGCTACCAAAGTGGTCAAATAGTCTGTTCGTAATTTCATTACTCAAATTTTATAAATTGTTAACGATGCAGTTTTGAGTATTTTCTGTTATTTTCCGTAAAATATGTGCTTGAAGATTTATTTCTGTTGCTTTATATATTTTTCCAAGTATTTATTATCATAATTTCTTTGATACAAATAGGTAGATTTAGTGTTAACGTATTTGTGCAGCTAGCGTGGTTTTTTTTAAATTTTGCTGTTTAGAATCATTATTGATTTTAATTACATTTTTATCCAATTTTTGTTTTACCTCAATGCTCTCGTAAATGATGTTTTTCAAGATATTAATGCGAAAACGGACAAACCCTCGAATTTTCTTCTTTGGTGACGTTAAATTTGACCTCGAGCATACAAAACACTCGTTTTAAAAAGCTGTAGTTTTCGGTCTGTTTTTGGAAGAGACGTTTGTTAAAAAAAAAAAAAAAAAAAA